>VDFB02057395.1:0-15856 GCA_007258455.2 Sequoia sempervirens
CTCCCTTTTTTTTTGACTACCTAAAACTACCCATTTTTCTATTCCCCCCTGCCCACAAAACCCTCCTTTCACATTTTCATTAACTATTGTAAAACATGCTAAATGATTACAATACATGGCATGGTTTTTCTTACTCACCTTGCGGGGCACAGCGAAGTGAGTCCAGTGTCTCCGCAGCTCGTCCACTCAGTGAATGATCTCCGTATCATAATCCTGCGGCATCGTTGCCCTGCCTCCTCTCCCTCTTCTCTTCTTTTTTCTCAATTGCTATAGTAACAATGAGACAAGGTAATTCTTCAAATTACCTTTAACCCTTCTTTTTCCCCCTCTTTCAAATAAAAGGTATTTTTTACCTTTTATTTAACTTTTTTTCTCCCAACTAATCCCCTTCTTTCTGGGAGCCTCCATTTGCAAACCGTATGTCCAATCGAATCTATTCAAAAATCAAACTTGCTTAGTTTTTCGTGCTCTATCCAATGGTGTCTTCCATTTCTTTCTATCGAGAAGTTATCTGGGCCCCCTTGTTTCTTCCCCAACCGCCCTCTCGAGGGGGTATACCCTATCATTTCCTTCCATCCATTTGAGGTAGGCACTGGGGCATCCCTCTCCCTTTTCCCTCCGCTTGGATAGCTCATTCAACCTCTTTCAGGCTGGGGAATCAATCCCTACCACTTTCTTCATCACCGACATTTTATTTTTCTTCGAAACATTGTTATTCTAACAATATTTCAAAGAGGGGCAAAATGTAGACACCCAAATTTGATCACTCTCATATGATCAAATTTACGTCTTTATTCATCGATTTTGTCAATATTAATTTATTTAATTAATATTACACTTCCCACATAAGATTCTTAAAGTATTTAATTTAACATTTAAACACGTTATCTGGTACCTTTCTCCTCTCTAAATTAAATAAATACACCAATTTATTTAATTTAGTCATTTTAATCTTTTTGAATTAAAATCAATCTAAAATTCTTCTTTTCTCCCTCCTTGTCACATCCTCCATAATCCATCTCTAATTTGGATTAATTTAATTAATTCATAATTGGGTGTGCATCCTCTAATCAAGGATTAATGTCACATCCTCCTACATCTACCACTTGTCTCTAATCTTCCATTAATTATCATAATCAAGTATTTGCACACTTTAATCAAAGTCATTAGCCACTTTTAGCACCACTTTTTGGTCAATCTTTCCATTTGCCTTTCTTGGCATTTACCCTCTTTCCTATGCAATTTTTTAATTCACTTTTATTCATCCTAGGTCTCTCCTCCCCATGTGAATTTTTAATTCACATTTTATCCTTCCAAGGCTTCTAGAATATTTGACTTGTCACCTCATGCACATGTGACCAATTCCCACCTTTTTGGAGACCCTCTCTTATCCATTAGATTCTCCTATGAATGTGAATTTTTAATTCACATTTATTTCTTCAACCACTTTCTCTTTTCACATGGAGATTTTTGAGAAATTCCAAAATTCTTCAAATATCATTTTCACTCCCACTTGGGGACAAAGTTCTTTTTGAGGAAATCTTCTCACTCCCCAAGGTTCTTGGAAAGATACTTGTCCTTCCTCCACATCATGTACCTCCCTTCCACATCACCTACACATCATCACATCCTTAGCCATTTCACATTCCACATGTCAAGATATGAGGGCTTGTGAGTCCTTAACTCACCATAGCCCTTCATCTTGGCCTTGTTGGATAAATCTCAACCATTGAATTCTCTAGAGAATTCAAATTCTTCTATAAATACCCCCTCCTCTAAGGCATTTAAAAAAAAAAACACTTAGTCATTTTGCAACTAAATGCTGCCATTTTGTGCACTCATCTAACCATCAATTTCATCCATTTGCATCTACATTCAAGCATATAATTAAATCTTGCATTTAGTCATTTAAAGAGCCATCAAAGAGCATACAAACCAAATCAACATCAAGGGCCAACCAAGGATTTTCAGCTGCAAAGGGGAGGTATATCTATTTGTCATCATTTTACACTCTTTCTCTTTGCATTTACAAATTCCTTAGGCTAATCTTGAGGTGTTTCTTCATGTTTCTCCATTGCATTTTAATTGCTTAGAATAGGTTAAACATTTTGATATCACGGTTAGAATAAATATCAAATGTTTTATTGAAATTTTAGATCGATTATTGTGTTAATTAAATCTTAGATCGATTGTTGTGTTAATTAAATCTTAGATTGATTACCATTTTAATTAAATCTTAGATCGATTACTGTTTTAATTAAACAAATAGAGTCCTTTCAGTTTACTTCCCAGTTAACTAGATTGCAAATTAGAAAGTTAGTTCAACATTCATAAATGATTATGTTTTTAATGGAATATGAGTAGAGAAAAAAATATTACTTGTAAAATTGAGCGAATGAGGATTGGAGTAGTTGGTTTTTCAAGTTAAATTTAAATTATAGATCTTGAATTTGAGTAAATGTTAGATTCTTGTTTCCCTGCAATTAGATTAAGTTAATCATCCAGTCCTCACCATTTGATTTAGCTTGAAATATGACCTATCTCTGTATGTTTTTCAATTTTAAATTAATTTTGATTCAAATATCTTTAGAATAAGCTAAGTTAGAACAAGTTAGAAGAATAGCATAAGATAGCATAGAGCCACTTCTGATAAGGAAGGAGCAAATCTGAACCATTCTTGACAAGGTGGAACCACAACAACCCCCCCAAAACTGATCAAACTCTTACCATAGATAGCTTTAGCCACCCTTGGGTTGACAAACAAAGATTAAATGATTAGGAAATTGTGACAACAATGACCCCTATCCATAATTTTATTGGAGTGATTGCTGTCACAATTCCATAATCATTTAATCTTTATTTGTCAATGCAAGGGTGTCTAAAGTTATTTCTAGTAAGAGTTGGATCAATTTTGTGGGGTTTGTTGTGGCTTTTCCTTGTCAGGAGTGGTTGGGAGTTGTTTTTCCCTTATTGGAAGTGGCTCTATGTTGTCCTATGCTATTCTTCTAACTTGTTTCTTACTTAACTTACTCTAAAGCTTTGAATCAAAATTAATTCAAAATAGAAAAACATACATAGATAGGTCATATTCCAAGCTAAATCAAATGGTGAGGACAAGATGATTAACTTAATCTAATTGCAAGAAAACAAGAATATAACATTTACTCAAATTAAAGATCTAGAATTTAAACTTAACTTGAAAAAAAATACTCTAATCCTCATTTTTTCAATTTAACAAGTAATAATTTCTACCCTGCTCATATTCCATTAAAAACATAATCATTTATCAATGCTCAACTAACTGTCTGATTTGCAATCTAGTTAACTGGGAAGTAAACCAAATGGACTCTATTTGTTTAATTAACATAGTAATCGATCTAAGATTAAATTAACACAATAATCAATCTAAGATTACAATAAAAAATTTGAGATCTATTCTAACATTCAATTTGTAAAACCATTCCAAGAACAAAAATGTAGTTTCAACTGAATGAAGATCAACTATAAACTTAATAGAAACACCTCCTTCAGTAGTGTGGGCCCTTCTCTACCCCTAGAGGGATCCAAAATAGAATTTGGATCAACTTCTTTTTATTTTCATCAAATGTTCCCAAAGAGGGGTGAGTTACAAATTGTTTTAACGGGGAATTGAAACATAGAGAAAATTTTGAAATAAAAAACTAAGATAATCTAATGATGAACTAGCTTAAGACTAGATACATATATCCATCTCTTATTTGAAAATAGGGAAAAGTGGGAAATTAAACTAGCTCTAGTCTATTAAAGATATTTTGGAGAACAGGGGAGACAGTCATGACGATCTTGCAACTATCATAATTGATGTCGAACAAAACTTTAGAGACTTAGCTAGAATTGTTGCTTGGTTGATAGGTAGCTTTGTCAAGGATATTGAGCTATAAAAGGCTAGCCGCTAATCTCATTTTGAATGGGAAATGGTTAGCATTTTATTATGATAAGTAAATGATTCTTCCATTTATGCATTAAATACACACCATCATGAAACAATCACACATTAAATATCATTTCAATCATGCATTTAATAGAAATAAACATTCATACAAAACATTAATATTCTAAGTTCTTATGTATAAGTAAGTTCATATTTGAAGTATATAAAATGTAATATCATAATTTTTTAAGCCAAACATAAAGTATTAAGTGTTAATATTGAAAAATATATTAAGTCCTTAGAAGGCTTCATCAGGCCTCCTATCAGACAACCTATTGTATAAACCTATTCATCCTTTAATTCTTACTGTTATTCTTGCAATAAGTTTGGACATAAAGCTTTAGAATGTAGAAGTAGAATGAATCATAATACTCAATCCTTTCTAGTCAATTTTTTACATGTAATAGATTTGGTCATAAAGCTAGTGAGTGTAGATGTTAGATGATGAATGATTACAATAATGGTATGATGGTGCAATCTTTCAATGGTTACTATTATATTTGTAATGAATTGAGCATAAGGATTTTTAATATAGATCTAAAATGGCAAAAAAGTTAGTCTATTCAACAAAAAAGGTGTCATATGACATAAATGTAATAAACCAAGACACATAGCTAAGTTTTGTAGACCTAAGAATGTGAAACCCTCTGTTTCATAAAAGAAGGTTGATCTAGTAAAGAAGAATACTGATCTAGTTGAAATGGAGAAGGAAATGAATAAGATCTAAAATGAGAAAGAAGAGAATGAGGTCAAGAGTGAGTTTGTGCTTTCCCTTGGTGTAGATGTTTCCTCTAGAAACTAGTTGAAGAGCTTTGGCATAGGGGAAGTTTTAATAGAAAATATTTATTGCCCCCACCAAAGATGTGTTTTTGATTCCTTAAACACACTGGTACATGTGTATATTGACATGGTTGATCTTTTGGTGGTATATATGGTATGTAATATTTTTTGTGGAGATTTTTCGAGGGGTTGACGGTGCTTGTGATGACACAACGAAGGTTTTCTAGCTTTTTGTTCTAACTCTATCAACTACACAATCAATGCATTTTAGGTCATTAGAAAAGAATTTATATGTCATTTCACAAATGATTAAGTCATTCATGAATGAGAAATTAAAGTGAAGAGAAAAGAAAAGGAAAATTGAAGCAATTATGGTGTGTTCTGTAAAACCCTATAACAAAGAGTTACAAGGTATTTATCAGTTTCTTGCAAAACCCTAGTTATGTGAAGGTTCAAAATGTTTACCCCTCAAGTATTTGATTTTTTTTGGAGTGGCCAAGACTTAAATTTAAGAAGCACTCATATAATTCCATGGAAGCAGACACTGAAAGAGAATTTTCAAGGATTTCATATAGTGTAATGCACACAAAGGATGTGTGGATCTATATTCACACTAAAATGGAAGAGTATGATCATATGAAGATAGAAGAATATTGGGTAAACGAGTTTACTAGAAATGATTTTGAGCTGAAACCTGAGTATGAGTGTTTGATGGAGAAGAAATTGGATGTATGGAATAACTTCCCCAAATTCTACTATGAGGATGAATGGGCTAAATATGTGCTGGGATGAATTCATGAAAAGTTCATTTGGTTCCAAACATTTCACACATGATAAACAAGGAACTAATTAGGGTTGTTACAAGTTTGTGCTCAAATGGACCTTTTTTGGCACTTAAGGCCATGAAGAATGAAATGATGATGAAGCTCACTAGTGTGAAATTTGACAAATGAGCTCTAACAATTAAAGAAATTGATGATCTAGTGATGAAATATGTATCAATGATGATTGGGTATAAGATCTTTTATAAAAATAGGGACAATTCAGTTTGTGCTACCTCTATTCACACAACTCACAAAAGGTGAAGGAAGTTTTGGACATATAAATATGTGAACTCCTGAGACAACAATTGATGGAGAACCTGCAGAAGACTAACACTAATAGAATTTGGAAAATAAATGACTAAGTGACTAAAAATTTTAGTCATGACAACTAAAAATGACTAAATTCTACTCATTTTTTGCAACATTGCTATAAATGACTAGTTTTTTGCATCAAACTTTGGTTTTTGAGAGAAAATATTCCTAGCCATCAATTTAGGATTTAGCCAACACTTATGAATTATATATATATAAATGCATAAAAAAACCAAATGATATAAAGACCACTATTTTTTTGTGGTTTTTAACTATCTCTTAGTTAGAAGAAATAGCCCGGGAAAACAAACAGAGGTTGAAGCATTTTGAAGATGGAGATATTGAGTAGTAATCGAAGGGATTTCCTTGTTGAGGAATATCTTACCAGTAGTGCTTCAAAGTACAGGTCTAGAAAGTGGCTAAATCTATCCTTCTATCAGACAACTCCTCACCTAGAAGTATGTCTTGAGGATTTTGAGCTTTTTGTTGTGGATCGTCTAAGAGGTAAGAAAGCCATTCTTAATTTTTTTTGAAAGTTAGATGTATATGTTATGCCTATTTGGGTATTTGAAAAATTTGATGTTGGGTGTTTTTGTGAAGTACTATTTGGCTATTTGAATTTTATGATGATGGCTATTTTGTTACTGGATATCAAGGTATGTTTAAAACTTGATGCTCAATATTTTTGTTATTGGTTGTTTGGGTATTTTGATGCTAGGTTTTTACTTGAAATGGGTAGTTTTAAAAAATGGTACAGGATATTTTTTTCTAATGAGATAATGTTTTTTCTGAGAAACAAATGAGCTCTCAACCTTTTCTGGTATTACATGCGGTTTTCTAAATTTTGATTGTGTTATCATTTTTTCCTAGGCATTAAAAAAAATTGATGTTTAGTGAACCCTTTGTTATTGACTATCTTGGTATTTAGAAAAAGGATGTTGGGCATTTTCTTTATATGGGTATTTAAAAAAAATGATATCGGGTGCTTTTTCGCTATAGAATTAAAATTATTCTGAAAATAGATGATGTCTCAATCTTTTTGGTACTGCAACCTCACTAATCCACTAGAGTTATGGCTTATGTTTCTATGGAGGCCTAGGATTTGTACCCTAGTCATGCTCTTACCAATGCTTATGTTGGTATTAAAAAATAACCTTAAATCTTGGGTCAAAAAATTAGCTGTCTTGACAAGGTGTGGCATGATCTTGGATTGTATCCTAGAGTGTGTGGGAATCTTGTGTTTGATTATTAAGTTAGGTAAATGTGACTAGGTAAATGCATCCTATATAGCATGGCTCTTGCTTTAGTACTTCCCATAATGGTTATTAGCATATCACATTATTATAGTTTATCGTAACCCAAGATTGCATTCAAGTATGTAACAAACTTGGTCTGTAGTTTACACTTTTAAGTAACATTCATAAGGTTTAGAAAATTTTGACCAGTCTTTAGAATAGCCCATTAAACATGGGTTGTGCTTGAATGCACCATGTATAATTGATATAACACAACTAGTCTGCATATCAACCAGAGTTATAGGCTCTTTATTATGACAAGAGGTAATCGCTCTTGTACCATGATATAATTACATCATAACCTATTAACCTTGAGTCATACTGAATGCACCCCATAATTTTTATACCACAGGCGCACTGAATGTCCGCTGGAGTAATTGGAAACCTATTTTTTTTATGACAGTGATTTGTACATGAACTGTGCTCATATGAGTGCCTCCATTCCTATCACGACATAGCCATATTAAATTTGGGTTACACATGAATGCATCTTGTATTTGTTATAACACAACTGTGCCACATGACCAATAGATCTATGAATCAGATAATTATAGTCACAATAATTTGTTCCTCAGTTGTGCTCTTATGGTGATTACATTAATGTTACAACATAACCCTTTGGACTTATATTGCTCAAATCCTTGCATTGCTTATTTCCTCTTTGGATGGTTGGTAATTCAATGACATATATTTGTAAGCAGGTCATGCTCATATAAGTCCCTTCATCACCATTACACAATAGTACATTGGAATTTCCTTTCTTGAACCTTTACTTCAATTTTTAATTTTAGGGTTTCTTAGTGATTATTCCATTTCCACGTGGCATATTCATAAAAGAAACCAAGAAAAAAATCATTTTATTTTTAGTTAAAACCTGCTAACATACTTTTGGAATAAATGTTTGACTGCATTACTTCAAGTGTGAATAATTTTTTTTCTTGCTTATAATACAATCATTTAGAGTTGTAGTAGAAAGCTTCTTATACTAAAACCCATCCTATAAACTTTCTTTAAGCTACATTTAGTAGGCTTCATGGATTTTTTGTGATTTATACAACTTTTTTTTATAGTAAATGACATTAGATGCTTTATGAAATTGAAATGATTTATTAATTATGGTTTATGATGATTACATGTTTTATTTAGAAGGGGTTAATATGTGGAATTTTTAAGTGCAAGAAAAATAGATTGTGATGCAATGTTTGGGTATGGATGGTTAGGAAAACTTGGATTGCTATCAGTGACATAACCAAGTTGGGACGTATGCTACAAGAGCTCATGAGAAGGAGGAGATTGAGATAAATAAGTACCAAGAAATCGAGTATTGTGCATGCGACGAAGGAGAGTACCTTGAGCTGGTGTGAAACACTTCTAGGTGTTTTGGATGTGAATTAGACTTTGAGTGTAGGAATACAAATGTTTGTTGATTGAAACACTTTTTTCTACCTACTTACATCTTAGGAGTCAGTCAATTACTTTGGATTCCTAGTTGATCACTATAAATATCCAACATAGAAAGTTCCTACATTCTAAAGATAAAATAATAAATCTCCTTGGTCCAATTTGAGCTCTTGATATTATTTTGAAAAGTTTTGAAAGTTAAATTTGCTGAAGAAGATCAAGTTTATTGACTTATTCAGAAGTCTTTCTACCAATTTTCATTGACCACATGCCTTATATTGATTCATCCTTTGATTTATTCTCATGTTTCTATTAAATTTCCTAAGAGTTTGTTCTTATAAAAGACCAAGAGATATTTCATTTTAGTTAAGTTCAAAATTTGTGGATGTTGGAGAACCAAATTGTAAGGATTTTTCTTCTTAATTATACTTTCTAACATTTGGCTTGATACAAATTGTTACTTTAGAATTATGGTATTTCTTCTCTTCCAATATTTTTAACCCTCATTTTAGGGAAGAGCTTCAAAGATGGTTCCTTTAGATGGAGACTACACTTTTCTGCTATAGGTTTCGTCTTGAAATACTGGAAGCTTAGGTACTTTCATACTTAGAGAAAATGTAGGAGTTATGCAATGAAAAAATACTCATTTTTGGATCTTTTGGTTAATAACTTTGGGGTAAAAACACAAACCTATGTCACACTTTATAAAGGAATCAGCCAATAGCAAAAACAATTCTGAACTTCAACCACATAAAAGTGGTCTATATGCTTTGAATTTCAAAATGGTGTAAACTAATGAAATGTAGAACTTTTGATGAAGTTTATTGCTGTAATTTTTAAAATTAAAAAAAAAATGTTTTCATTATGTTTTTATCAATCTAAGGATAGATTTTGGAATGCTGAAAATTTCAGAAAAGAGTGACTTCACGGACCGTCAAGAAAAAAATTGAAAAAAACTTCATTTCTCCCTAATTTTTTTTTCTCCAAATAGTTAACTTCAATATCTTGTGCATGGAAAAAAAAAATCAAATTTGGATGTATATTTTTCTCATAATAACGTTTTAAAGTCAAACATGTTAGAATTTGACAGTTTTCACGAACTGTCAACTATTTTAATTTTTTAAATTAATTTCAAAAAAAAAAATATACCCTTTTGAAGAAGACTCTCTCTCTCTTGTGCCCCATATAAAATTTAGAATTTTTTTTTTTTTAATAAAAGTTTACTATATTTTTTTATATTTGTCATGACCTCTTTTCATTTTAAAACCTACTTGCATTATTTTAAATAAAATATATTAAAACTAATCAAATTATTAAAAAAATTATATATTTGGATTCTGCACTCTAAGCTCTACAAAAGGGTTTTTTTTTTTTTTTGTAGAAAAATCATTATGACTAAAGAAATTCTTAGCTAAAGTTGAAAGTTTTAGAAAATTCTGAAAAAAGCTGAGTTGGCTGCCAACTAGGATGCCACATAGACAGTTTCGGTAGAAACAGTTTCTATAGAAAGGGTTTCGGCCGAAACCCTTTCTATAGAAACTATTTCTACCGAAACCATTTCTATAGAAACCCCACACATTAAAAAATCCAATTTCGAAGGTAGTTTTAAAGCGGGAAGAGGAAAATTTTGATTTTTTTGGATTCAGGCGAAACTTATTCAACCGAAACCTATGTGCCACGTAATATGCCCGCGTGGTTTTGGTCAAAACCTAGGGGCGTGCTTTCCGATGAAAATATTTAAGCTTAGAACTATTTATTTGGCCGAAAGTGTGACACAACTTTGTGCTTTTACTCTTTAAATTTTTGGCTATGTGCACAAAGAATGCTCATGGAGGAGTGCAAACTTCCCTACAAAGCAATTACCATAGTAGAGTTTGAGGTGAATTGCACCTACTATATTATGTTGATATGGATATGTTCTAATCGATAGTTAATTGTTGTAGCATAACAAATAGGCTAAGTAGTTGTTCATATATACCATTTTTTCTAATTCAAAATTTCTATACCTTATTCTGGGAGAAAATCATAGGGGGAGCCTATACATAAGACACTATTGTTTCAAATTCAAAATTGATGGATCTTTCACAATTGTTTGCTTCATTTATTTGATCTAAGACAACCTGTTGTGTAGAAGATGCTCTCAAAATCATAGTAAAATCCTTTATTTTGGGAAGATTGTTCAAAATCTTCCCATCATAACAATGAACAAAAGAATCATTCATTAACCTAAAATTTTCAAGATTTTCATCAAATTCTACTTTCGAACTCTCTTTTCCGTTATGAATTTTATTTTGTAGATCCTGTTGCTAGCCATATCTTTACCAGGTGTCAATGATAGCTTTGAGTTTTAACCCAAGCAACAATTGACAAAATTTGGCCTTACTAGATAGAATGTGTTCAAAATCTCTTTGATGTTATTTTCAAAAAGAGATCCTAAGAGTATAATGTATAGTTTTGAATTAACCTTTTTGCATGAATTCCATATCTTCGACCAATTATTTCAAGCTTGATGACCATCAAGAATGAGTAGACCTAGGATCTCTAAAAGAAATTTTCCAATATGCTTATCCTCTTCAGGAAGGCTCACATTTGTCTCATAAGTTAGGTATACAAAAAGATTGTATCCAATAACAAGCACACTTTTTTTCTATGCCACTCACGAAGCATCACCAAATGCCTCAAATTTTTCAATTTTTTCCCATGATCTGGTTGCTCTTAGCTAGTTTTATAATCTCTTTATATTCATAGTTTGAATGAATTTCATTCCAAAAGTTCCTTGATTTGTTTAGCATGTAAATTAGAATGTCAATACTCCACTCATTGAACTCTCTTTCCCAAGGGAAACACATGTTTTTTGGAGAAATAGTCAAAGGCTTGCTTCTAGGAAACAATTCTAGGTAGACCTTTAGAAAACTTATTTCTCATGCTTCAAGAGCATGCAAAACATTTCTCATTATTTCTCATGCTTCAGGCATAGGAAACAACAAAATTATAATGAGAAGTGCTTTTCCTGTGCTTGGAGCATGAGAAATAATTTTTCTAAGGACCTACCTAGAATTTTCCAAGAAGCAAGCCTTTGATTATTGCTCCAAAAAAAATGCTTTTCCCTTGGGAAAGAGAGTTCAAGAAGTGGAGTATTGACATTCTAGTTTACATGCTAAAAAATCAAGGACCTTTTGGAGTGAAATTCATTCAAACAGTGAATATGAAGATATTATAAAACTAGCTAAGAGCAACCAAATCATGGGGAAAAAATTGAAAAAATTGAGGCGTTTGGTGATGCTTCATGAGTGGCATAGAAGAAAAAGTGTTCTTGTTATTGGCTACAATATTTTTTTTATAATTAATTTGTGAGACAAGTATCTGAAGGAGCTAAGCATATGAAGTACTTTTAAAGCAGTCTTCTACTCATTCTTGATGAAGTTCATCAAGCTTGGAAATAACCGAAGATATGGAATTGTGCAAATTAATTAAATTGTCCATTATGCTCTTAAAGGAGCTCTTTTCTAGAACAAGTTCAAAGATATTTTAAGCTACATGTATTTGAAAAGACCTTATTTTGTCAATTTTTGCTTGGGTAAAAACTTGGAGCTATCCTCGACTCCTAGTAAAGTTATGGCTAACAGTAGGATCTACAGGCTGAGGAAGTTCTTCATGGATGAAATTGAGAATAAAATTCAGAATGGAAAAGAGAGTGGAAAAGTAGAATTTGATAGCTTTCTTCTATTAGTCAAGTTAATGACTAATGCTTTTGTTCATTATTATGATGTGAAGATTCTAAATAGCCTTCTTGAAATAAAGGATTTTATTGTGATTTTGAGAGCATATTCTATATCTTAGATCAAATAAGTGAAGCAAACAATTGTGAATGAGCCAACAATTTTGAATTTGAAACAATGATGTCTTATGTATAGACTCCCCCTATGATTTTCTCTTAGAATAAGGTATAACAATTTTGAATTTGAAACAATGGTCTATGAACAACTATTTAGCCTATTTGTTATGCTACAACAATTCACTACCGGTTAGAACATATCCATATCAGCATAAAATAGCAAGTGCAATTCACCTCAAACTTCGTTTTGGTAATTTCTCAATAAGTTTGCACTCCTCCATGAACATTCTCTGTGCACATCAATATGTTGGTTATTATCTTGATCTCCTTTGTGATCAATAGAACAGTGAAGTTCATTGCATAACTCATGACCATTTTGTAGTGTTATGATCTAGTACTCTTTTACTTATTACTCACTATGTTATCAATCACCATGTGCAAATGAATTAAAGGACATATCTTTGTCACTATTTAACTATAAATTTCATTTTTTTTGGACTTTTTGTTATGATTTAATCATTGTTTGATAGTTTTCTTCCTTTCTCAATCCTATAAGATAGAGGACAATTCATAGTTTGTAACTCTCTAACAATGATATTCCTTTCAGTGATCTCAGTCACCTAATTCAATGTGTTATATTCTTCATTTCTCACTACCAACAATGCCTACACATTGTTTTCTCAGTCACAGTTATAGTTCTCCTTCATTTGAAGATATTATGTTTCTTAGTAATGTTTTAGTGAATTCATATTTTATCTTGAAAACTTATTGTTTCACTTGTATAGTTTTTTATGCATAATATGTACATTCAAGATACCTTCAAATGGAGCTCTTTTGCAGAGGTAGTAGGATAATGGTGTCAAAAAAATAATAGTGTTAGTGATAGCTATGACAGTAGATACAATGAGAATGGAAGGTATAATGTTTTGATAGTAAAAGAATCATTTATCTGCCACCATACTGAAAAGCTAGCATTTACACTTGGTTTGTTAAACATGTCCCCTGGTACAACTATTCAAGTTGTTAAGAATCGTCGAGTATGTTTTGATTTTCACACTACATATAAATTCATCTTCAAGATTGTTGCAAGAGCAATTTTTGTGAGAGATATGAACCATTTCCATAATTTTAAATAGGGACAATGTTCTTATGGAGAATATTGGTGATGCTAAATGAAACAATTTGAAAAATAGGCTTGCACTATAATAATGTGCACTACATTAGATATTTAGTAATAATGAAGGGACATCCATCAAAGCATAACAACAAGGACTTTTTTTGGCATATGTTGTAGTTACAAATGCCCTACTAGACATACATGAAAATGTGGGAGTATAGACAAGGAAAACAAACTATTTCAAAAAATGCCTCAAAGAAATGTGATATCATGGAATGTCATGATTAAAGGATATGTTCAAAATGGTTTTTTCTAAAAATTCATTACAAAATTTTAAGAAAATGAAACCAATGGGTGTAAATCCCAACTCCTCAACCTTTGAAAGCGTCACTGTATTCCTCCACTGCAATACTGCATGGTTTGTGGCTTCCCTTCATGGTGATGTGAGAAAGCCTGAAGTCAAGCTTTCCCACATCACCGTTGGCATGAATTGAAGATTTTTTAGGAGAGTGAGTGCCTTCTGATTGGATTAAACCTATCTTGGTTTGGACTTGGATCAATCTTGCTAAATGAAACAATTTGAAAAATAGGCTTGCACTATAATAATGTGCACTACATCAGATATCTAATAATAATGAAGGGACATCCATCAAAGCATAACAGTAGGATTTTTTTGGCATATGTTGTAGTTAAAAGTGCCCTACTAGAAATACATGAAAATGTGGGAGTATAGACAAGGCAAACAAACTATTTCAAAAAATGCCTCAAAGAAATGTGATATCATGGAATGTAGTGATTAAAGGATATGTTCAAAATGGGTTTTTTTCTGAAAAGTCGTTACAAAATTTTAAGAAAATGAAACCAATGGGTGTAAATCCCAACTCCTCAACCTTTGAAAGTGTCATTGTATTCCTCCACTACAATACTGCATGGTTTGTGGCTTCCCTTCACAGTGAAGTATATAGGAGAGGAAAACTACAAACCAAGTCAACCTGGTTAGTCTTTGAATGGTAGTGGTAATCTCATGAGACCAGTGTTGTTGCAGCTCTTCCATCTGTACCTCATGGTCATTGATAAGCATATATTCATCCATAGAGGTTGTTACTTGTTCCAAATTTTTTTTAGCTTCTGAATCTCACTTCCTTGGAGTTGAGAGTTGGTACTAGTTTGGTGAAGCTAATCCTACAATTAATTATTTTCTTTTTGTAATTGCTCAACTAAATCCTACAATTCTTTGATTTTTTTGAGGAAAATTTCATTTTCCTCAAACTCCTGTTCAGCTTCAACCTCTATCTCAACCCCTGTTTCTGTCTTGGTCTCATCCTTTTTCTCTTCTTGGTCAATGACTATTTCTTCATTTCCCTATTCAACATGCTCTACTATCATCAAATTTTCTGCACCAAACTTCTCAACAAGGGAAAAGGAACTTCCTTGTTTATCCACATTAGTAGGAATAGGGTCTATGGATACCTACTTTTCTTGTTTATTATCCAATTTTTTTCCCTTTGAAAGACTTAATTGCTCAGGCCCTATTTGTACCATGGATGCACTAGCTCCTACTCCCCCATCAACTTCATTAAGTTGCTCCTCATTAAGCTAATGCAATGGGGAGAGAGGGTCCTCATACCTATTTTCTCCCCTCTATCTAGTTCCTTTGCCTCCACATTAGGGTATGTTTAAGATCATCATGGAAAAAATAGGCCCTTAAGTGGCAAAAAAATTAGAAAAATTAGAGTTAGGCAACTTGACGTAAAATTTTGAATAAGTTATCTATATTATTTCAAAAATATGTAAGAATAGAATCTATAGAAAATTGAATGTAGTTTCTAAACTACTAGGATTTTTTTTTAAATCTATTTGGTGAAAGCTTGAAGGAATTTCAATGCGATTAGTACTTAAATTTTTAGGAAAAAATAAAGTAGAGTGTTTGTCATTTGCCTAACCACAATAAAATATTAATATTTTTTATAAGATTTTTAGATATAAGTAAGGGATATGCCCCAATGTGATGCATGTTTTTTGTAATTTTTTCAAGTAAATAATTAATTATTAATTTTTATTACAAATTTTAAAAATATAAAAAATCATATGTCGACCACCTTAACTTGGTCAAAACTTCATGAAATTTATTTTTTATTTTTTTAATCCTATAGTATGCAAATCATATAATGTGACACATGTTTTGGATTCAAAAAATGTGATACCATTAGAAAGCTATAGATGTTTTTCAATCAGACTATCAATTAAGACTTTAGTCGTAATTTGAATAGAAAATGAATAATAATTACTTATTAAATTCAAAGTAAAGCATAATTCATATTG
>VDFB02057396.1:0-23817 GCA_007258455.2 Sequoia sempervirens
TTCATCCTACAAATAAAATCCCACTTAACCAAACTCCACTTTCTATGAAGAAGATTACCAAACCAAAGAAATTGATGAGACAAACTCTCAAAGTCTTTGAAAAAGCTAGAAGGGGCATAAAGAATAAAGCATATGTATAGAGGAAGAGCCTGCACCATAGACATTCAAAGAGTCACTTTGCCTACTGAAGAAAGCCACCTGCAAGTCCAATGGTTGACCAGATTTCAAAACTTATCAATAATCCCTTACCAAAACAGTTTAGGAAGTGAATGAATAGCAAGCAGAATTCCAAGATAAAAAAAGGGAGCAAACCAATCTAGAAATGAAGAATTCCAACAATTCTCCTTCGAATAATCTTAGAAGTGTTGAAGAACTAAATGAAAGACTTACCCTCATTAATAGGCTAGCCTGAAGAAGCCAAGTAACTGTCCAACACCTTATGCCATCTGATAGCCTCCTCAACCCTAGGTCTTCCCATCAAAGCAATATCATCTACAAACTAAAGATGGGACTGAGGGGGAATATTATTTCCCAAACTCCAACCCTAATCAAAACACTCTCAACCCGAGATCAAATAAACCGCCCCAAGCCCTTAGCAAGTAAAATGAACAAGTAGGGGGGATAGAGGATCTCCTTGTCGGAGCCCCATAGAGGCACCAAACAATTATGTAGGCTCTCCATTAATAAGCACCAAAAAGCAAGAAGAAGTAACACAACTCTTGACCCATTCAATCCAGGCACTAGAAAAAACAAATGCTCCAAGAATATTGAATAAGAAGTCCCATTTAACCTGATCATACACTTTATCCATGTCCAACTTGATAAAATAGATTTATCTTTAGAAGATGCCATAAAATGAATGGTCTCTGCAGCAATAATGACACCATCTAGAATCTATCTACCAACAACAAAACCCCTTGCTCCTTAGAGATTATCCCACTTAACCAAGGTTTCAGCCTCTCAGCAATCAATTTAGTAATGAGCTTGTAAACCACAATACATAAAGCAATTGGCCTAAAAAGATCTAGAGAATTAGCTCCATCCTTCTTTGGTATGAGAGCTAGAAAGGTATCATTCACAGATTTCAGCATTTTGTATTCATAAAAGGATTCCTGAACAACCTCCAAGAGATCCACCTTAATTACTTCCCAAAACTCTTGAGAGAATTTGAATGGAAACCCATAAGGCCCAAGGGCTTTACCTTTTTTCATCTGAAACACAACATTCTCAAGCTCCAACAAGGAAATAGGATTGAGCAGAGACTCATTCATTTCATTACATTAGTGACTAAAGGTGGAATACTATCTAAAATCATAGCTTCATCCTCCTCAATTGAAGGAGAATCTTCAGAAAATAAATCCGAAAAGAAACAAACAAATTCAATAGAAATAGAAGCAGTGGAGGAAAGAGTCTCCCCATTCGACGACAAGAGAGAAGATATAACATTACCTTGTCTTATGTCCTTAACAGAATTATGAAAGAAAGAGGTATTCCAATCACTTTCCTGAAGCCACTCAATTTGAGACTTTTGTTTCCAAAAAAATTCTTCTCTTAATTCACATTCCTCAACTCCCTTTATCGTAGGAGCTTCCAACAAACCAAGCTCCTTAGTGAAGCCCTGATCACGGATCTACCTAGTAATCAAGTCCAAGCTGGCCTAAGCATTTTGTTTTGATTGAAACACATTACCAAAGTGTTGCTTGTTACAGCGCTTCAACCTATAATTCACATACTGAAGCCTCTTAGAGAAGGAGTACATAGCAGTACCATATGTTGGCCTTCCAAGACACCACCAGCCAGGAAGCAAATCATGAAGGGACTCATCCCCAAGCCACATAAGCTAGAACTTAAAGGATTGTTTAATGCAGTGTTGAGGAAGCTCAACAACAAGCTTGATTGGCCAATGATCAGACCCCCGCCATCCAAAATCTTAGAGCTAATCAACCACCTATCTCCCATCCAAAAACTGGACATGAGGAATCTATCCAGCCTTTCAGAAATTGCAGCATCCCCACTTCTCCTATTGCTCCAAGTAAAAACTCCATTAATGGGCTTAATATCAATCAACCTCAAGAGAGCAACATTATCCTGCAAGAGAACTGAAGAAGGCTCCAAGTGAGCACTTCCTCCCCTCTTCTCCTCCAACGAAGTAACAACATTGAAATCTCCAACCAAGATCCAAGGAAGATAAGGATCCAAAGACCTCACATATCGAACATGATCCCATAGCAGAAATTTACCTAGAAAGTCAGTAGGAGCATATATGTTAGAAAGAAGAACTCTCTCTCCTGACTCAAGATGAGTAGCAGCACAAGAAATCAAGCCCCTACAGGAGAGCCACCAAATTGGACTGAATTTCTAAGGATCCCATAAACAAGCCACCCCACCAGGGCTACCCAACGCCCCAAGACATTGACACTATCCACGACCCCAAATCTTTGAAGCCACAATTAACATACTATCAATAGATAACTTAGTTAAATCCTAAAGGAAAACCACATCAAGAGAATGAATACTAACCAAATCCTGAATATCCTTTTGTCTAGGGATGCTATTCATACCCCACACATTCCAAGAAAACACGATCATCGTTGAGGGAGGGAGAAGTGAGCATCAATAGTCTTCATCGAACCTGCCTCAACCAATGACTTTGCAACTAACTTAACCTTTTCTTGATCCTTCTTGTGACCAACCTTAGAGGGTTTCTTTGAAGCCCCCCTTTTGAATGTTTTTTGTTGCAAACCCAAGGCAAGGGAGGAAGACTTATTTTTACCTAAGTCAGGAGCACCTTTGCACCTCAGAGATAACACCACCTGCACCAAGAGAGTCTCTAGAAGCCTCAAGCACCCCACCTCCTGCACCCAAAACCGAAGCTGAAGGAGGCAAATCAATAACCATCTGAGAGCCCTGCTCACCAAGCTGATCCAACCTGGGAGACACAGAAGGTTGTACCCCAGGCACCTCCTCTGCAAAAGAACCAACAGTCCCCTATAGGTCCACCTGAAACCCTTCCTCCTGGACCAAATCTTCCAATGCCTCAAATCTGTTGAAAGTTTCTTCCTCTTGCCTCTCCTTGAGAGATCTCTTTACCTAAGATTTATTTTTTACTTCACAAATATTCAAGAATTTTTTATTTTATTTAGTCAAGAGTTATTTCTACTTATAGTAATTTTTTTAATTTGAAACTACTCTTAAAAAAACTCTCAAGAAAATAAAATAACCATAATCAATGTTTGCAGGTACTTATATTTGATTAGTATGAATTGTAATTTTTAGCATATTACAACAAAAACTAATTTCAATAACACTTTTTAAAATGATTTGTAAAATTCAAATTTAATATCATTTTCTTTCTCTTTTCTTTATTCATAAAAAATATAATTTTATTAAATTAAAAATATTAAACAATAATGATTCCCCAATAATTAAATGTTTTAAAAAATAAAACTATAGAATTATTTAATTTTTTATTTACTTAAGAGTTATTTTATAATTTTTTTCATTTATTTAAAATTGGTGCAGGAGCACTTGGGTGCATGGGAAATTGGCACCATCCAAAAAAATTGTTGGTTTAATTTCTTCAATTTTGGTTTTTTTGGTTTTAGTTTTCTCTCTATAAATTTTGTACCTAAGCCTCTTAAATTTAATTCTTGCACGAGATATCATTGCTTTGGTGGGATTTTATTCTTGTATTTGCAACTACCCTATTTGATATGTATGCAAATGCAATTATTTTGTTGATGTATATACATAATGCCTGAAGAAACATTGTCTTCACCTTGTCTCTATGCGAGTTAAAAAAGTTATATTTTATTTGCTTTTGAATCAAACAAACCGATATACTTGTGAAGGACCAATTGCATTCCAAGGACGGCTTGTCTTTTGACATTCAAAAGAACAATGAACTGATGAAAGAGGGGTGCCATGTTCAGGATTGAAAAGGGGGCAGATTTTTTTTTAAAAAATGAATGACTAGGTGAGAGAAAGGTTGACGCCTAAAGGAGGAGCGATGAAAGACTATTTGGTGGGTTGGATAGGCAATGGAAAGGAGGCTACGTAGTAGTTGGGATTTGAAAAATTGAAGATTCCAAGAAGGAATGTATAAGGGAAAGAAGGACACGTAAGATTTGGAGACAAGTCTGCAAAGGGGGAAGAAGTCACAACAAAGAAAAATATAATGTGTTGTAAGTGATTATGGAGTGCACAATTGGGAGTGAAGGGGAGGCGCAATGAATGAATGTATGGGGTTCAATGTAAAAGAAGGAGAGTGTAGCTTTGAATTCGATTTGTTGGGTTGAGTAGAAAGCACGATAATTTAAAAAGGTTGCAAAGTAGAAAGGTTCGAGAGAGACCATTGATTTTCAAGTGAAAACATTTGTTTTACAAATGCATTGAAAAATTGATTTGAATCAACATCAAGATTCTATGCAATTTAATTAATTGAAGTTTTGTCTCTGTAAATGGTGTATTGAATTGAGTTTTGAATTATTGATGTGAAATTCATTTTGAGATTTGTGATTTGAGTAGTTTTGGAAGAGAGAGGGAGATTGTCTCTGCATCAAATTGGTATTAGAGCAAGTGGTTTTGAGCGTGGAGAGTATCCACCAGGATCTGTGGGAGAGAGTGACGAAAGTGCAGAGCTTGAAAGGATTGTTGTGGAATCCCAAACAGTTGAGAACTGTTGATTGGAAGAGATGTCACCCAAAGTAGGAAGAGGAAGAGGAAGACCCAGGATAGAGGTTATACTTGAAATATTTTATGACATGGTGATTGAAGGCATCAGAAACCAGGGGGAAGTAGGTGCTGGTAACATAAGGGAAAGAAGAGAAAGAAGAAGAGAATGTGAAGATGAGGAAGAAATTGAAGGTCAAGAACATGAAAGAGAAGAAGAAGAGGAGGAGGAGGAGGAGGAGGAGGAGGAGGAATGACCGGTGGATGTCAAAAAAGAGAGATTTTTTAGAGCTCTTTCAAGAATAACGAAGAGCAATAAGATGGATTTTCTAAAATTTTCTGAAACGTTGAATCCAAATGAGTTAATTGACTGGATTGGAGAGCTGGAGGAGTACTTTGAATTGGAGGACATTAAAGACCTACAGTGGGTGAAGATAGCTCAAAAAAGATTGAAGGGGCATGCTGCCTTATGGTGGAAGGGGTTGTAGAAAGAACAAGAAATGGATGGAGATCCTTGAATAACGAGGTGGAACTAGATGGTGGCGAAGTTGAAGAATAAATTCATACCTGGAGATTATGAGATGGAGCTATTTAAGAAGTTGCAAAATATGAAGCAAAAAGAAATGAGTATAAAAGATTACACAGAGGAGTTATACAAGTTGGTCATTCGATCTGGAAGACATGAAATTGATCGAGAGAAGATAGCCAAGTATGTAAATGGCTTGCATTTTAACATTCAAGACAAGATGAGTATGCTAAAAATTACCACAGTTGAGGAAGCATACCAATATGCGATGAAGGCTGAGGAGAAATTAATGAAGAGGAAAATAAATAATTCCAAAAGTTGGGGAAAATTTAGAGCTAAAAAGGGACAAGCGAGCGGCAGTAAAGGAAATCATATTGAGGAAGAAACTAATTCCAAATGGAGTGAAGAAGGGGGTCAAAACATAAAAGAAAATGAGACATCAACGAGAGGAAGTGGTGGCAGCAACAAAAGGATTTCGTTCGGATGTTATCAGTGTGGAGAAGTTGGTCATCGTGCTTTTGAGTGTTCTCAAGTACATAAAGGCAACAAGAAGAGTGTAGCAATAAATCACATGGCACAAGAGGATGAGGAGTGTGATGCATCCCCAAAAGTAGCAAACCCAGAAGAAGGTGAATCTCTCATGTTGAGAAGAGTGTTAGTGAACCCAAATGCGGTAGAGGAGAAACCATCTCAAAGAAGAAATATTTTTCGAACTGTGTGCAAGGTTGGAGGTAAGTGTTGTAAAGTTATTGTTGATAGTAGTAACTTATGGCTAACTTAGTTTCAAAGGAGATGGTAGAAAAACTAAGTTTGAAAAGGAGTAAGCATCCTAGTCCGTACAAGGTTTCTTGGTTGCAGAAGGAACATGAAATGGTTGTGAGGGAGTAGTGTTTAGTTAGTTTTTAGATTGGTTCATATAGAGATGAGGTGTTGTGTGATGTGATGTCCATGACTGCTTGTCATGTGTTGTTGGGTAAGCCATGGCAGTTTGATAGGGAGGCCATTTATGATGGTAGGAAGAATGTGTATGCCATCTGAAAGGATGGAGAACAATATATATTGAATTCTCTAAAGGAGAAAGAGAAGTGGATGAAAGGTTCCAACTCTATTGTTTGTTGTAGTATAAAGAAGCAATGCGTAGAGGAAAAAGAACAAAGTAAGTGCAGTGATTTTCAACCATTCAAAGGTCGGATTTCAAGAGGAAAGGGAAGATTGGATTTTGATTTATTGTAGCAGTGCAATAAAAGCACAAAGAGTAGCAGCCCAAAAGAGTGTGGTGGGCATAGAGGTGGTCTAGTGGTAAGAAGTTGTTTTGAGAATCGAGATAATGTCATTGGAGATGTCTTGAGTGTTGAGGAAGAGCAGAAATGGAGAAGAGGGAAAGCTCTAGTGGATAAGGAGCAATGTTGGATTAAAAACAAACATGGGATTACCGTCCCATGCACTTTTGAATGTTCCTAAGTTTTCCAACTCAAGGAACATTCCATTTTACCTGGTGTGTTTGGTGCAAGAGCACCCAGGTGCACGACAATTGGCACCATCCAAAAAAAATGTTGGTTTAATTTCTTCAATTTTGGTTTTTTTTCATTTTAGTTTTCTCTCTCTGTAAATTGTGTACCTAAGCCTCTTAAATTTAATTCTTGCACGAGATATAGTTGCTTTGGTGGGATTTGATTCTTGTATTTGCAACTGCCTATTATATATGTATGCAAATGTAGTTATTTTGCTAATGTATATACATAGCGCCTGAAGAAACATTGTCTTTACTTTGCCTCTACGTGAGTTAAAGAAGTTATATTTTATTTGCTTCTAAATCAAACAAACTGATATACTTGTGAAGGACCGACTGCATTCCAAGGACAACTTGTCTTTTGACATTCAAAAGAAAAATGAACTAATGAAAGAGGGGCACCATGTTCAAGATTGAAAAAGGGGGCAAAATTTTATTTTTTTTAAAAGAATGAATGACGAGCTGAGAGAAAGGTCAATGCTTGAAGGAGAGGCAATGAAAGACTATTTGGTGGGTTGCGTAGGCAATGGAAATGAGGCTACGTAGTAGTTGGGATTTGAAAAATTGAAGATTCCAAGTAGGAATATATAAGGGAAGATGAGGTGTCAAAAGGATATGTGATGTGGAGAGAGGACATGTGAGGTGGAGGTACTTGCAAGTACCTTGGGATTGGGGGATATTTCCTCAAAAAGGAAGTTTTTTTCCCCATATGAGGATGATGGTGACAAGTGAGGAATTTTAGAAAGTCTTCTCTTATCATCATGGGGATGAGAGAAGTTGTGGGGGAATAAATGTGAATTTTAAATTCATATGATTAGGGAGTACCTTGGGGATAAGACAAGGTCCTCATAAAGGAGGTCCTTGTCCCATGTGACTGATGTGACATATGAGGGGATTTAGAATTTCCCAACAACCTTCATGGGGAAGAGGAAAGTCTTGAATGAATAAATGTGAATTTTTAATTCACATGGGGAAGAGGTCAAGATTTAAAAAAGAAAGCACTTAAGAAAGGTTGACTTGGAGGACACACCAAAGATGGTAAGAGGGTTAGATTAAGGTTGTGCAAACAAATGATTAAGAAGATCAATGAAGGATTAGAGACAAGTGGCCAAATATGGAGGATGTGACATTAATCATGATTAAGGGTGTGCACATCCTAATCATGGATTAATTAAACTAATCCAGATTAGAAGAGGATTATGAGGATGTGACAAGGAGAGAGAAAAGAGGGAATTTAAAATAGATTTAAATTCAAAAGGGATAAATGACTTAGAAATTAAATAAATTGATGTATTTACTTAATTTAGAGAGGAAAGGATGGAAGGTTACAAAGTATTTAATTATTAAATTAAATACTTTAGGAACTTTAGGCAAAACAGGAAATATTAATTAAATAAATCATTTAATTAATATCAATGAAGTAGAGGAGTAAAGGAGACAGTTTTGAATTTATGGGAGTGGCCAAATTTGTATGTCTACAAATACAATATAAAATATCATCAACTACAGTATGGAACAATGGAAACTGATCCATGAAGTGCAATATAAATGCCTAAAAGCTGCTAATTCTCTTCCATTTCCCAAACGGAGTTAGGGTCCTCAAACTGATGTTCATCATCAGATAAGGTAAAAGAGTTTTCTTGAATTTGATTCCAAGTTTGCTCTTCATTTTCTTTGGCCTGTGTCTCAAATTCAACATTCATTGTGTGATTTGTGTCAATTTCATCTATCTCAGTCACACTACCATTGCCACTGCCAGTACCACCAATACCTGCATTTGGAATTGGAGTGTTGCATGACCTAGTCCTTCTTCTTTCACATGTGGGCCTCCAAATTGCAAGTTCCCTTTCAAAAGGAAAATTAGAGACATTATACACGTAGTTCCTTTCAACCTCAAGCAATTTTCTAAATTCTTGTCTAGTTTGTTTCTTAACTTTGATTTTAAAAACCCTAATGTATTGAAAACTATCTCATCCTCCACCGACCCCAATATCATTGTTTGACATAAATCAGCAAGTTTGAAATATTCTGATATCGAACCACACAATATTTCACTCTAACCTAAGTTTGTCCAAACCTTTTTTATTGATCCTGGTTCAAAGAGCTTCTCCTTTCCCATGGATTTATACTGGTCCCTCATAGTTGTTGCAAATCTCCCAAATTGTTTTCTAAGCTTAGCTTCATTTAAAATTCCTTCTATTTTCTGCTCATTGTATGTTACACTTTTCAAAAATTGTTCGATCAATATTTTTACTTGATCATGAAAATATTTTGGGTTCTCTCGATTTTCCCAAAATTGAGGATACATAATACCCATGACTTCAAGTATTTCATGTCGAGGGAATCTTTCACGTGCATCTCTAAGGAAAGATATTTTGCAATTTCCTTCAAATTATCACCAACAGATTTAACAATGCCTTTAAAATCTTCCTCCTTAACAACTACTTCTCTGCTAGAGTGTTTGGCTATCTTACAATGGTACATTTGTATCTCATATCCACGTACACAAATACATAAGTTCCCACTTGCATTAAACTGTAAATAATTATTACGATTATTCAAATCAGTAATTTTTCGCCACATGAAATAATTTGGGCCATTTTGTGTTAGCTCTAGATATAGATGATCGAGGGCCAAGCATGTATGTTTACGTAGATTGGAATATTCATTAATATACATAGTTTTGTCTTGGGCTTTCTTCACAAGATTTTTCATCTCATCCAACATGGGGAGAAGACTAGCTAAAGTCGAGAGTGTCTCTATATCACTTAACCTATGTGAGAGGTCAGGAGCTTTGTCTACTATGTTGTGATACTCGTACATCACTCCAATCAAGGATTGATATTCTGAAAGAACTTGTTGCACTGGTCCATGCAAGGAGATCCATATGGTATCGACATCCTTGAGAAGCTTGTTTACTGGTGTTATTCCCTCAACAAAATTTTGAAATTCTGTGACACGTTTGGGACTTTGACAAAAGTATGTGTGGATCTCACAAACTAGATTTTTAACTTTTGATACTGTAGGAAACTTACTTACAATTTTGAATGCTAAATTCATTTTGTGGGCCATGTAGTGAATGCCAAGCATGTATGGTGCACAAGTATTTTGTAACTTTGTGCAAACACTGGTCCTTTGACCTTGCATCACTGCAGCTCCATCAACTCCTACACACACCAACTTTTTGGCAATTTTCAACTCATCCATACCTACAATTTCATTCAAAGATTTTTTGACTAGTTCAAATATATTTTGCAATGTTGAACTGTCCTTCATTTTATGAACATAGATAAGATGAGTTTGGCGAACATGTCGTTATATAGTATGCAAATGCATACAGACCCAAGAAATATTTTCTACCGTAGTAACCTCATCTAAAGATAATGCAATGAAATTTGACTCTTTTACTTTCTCCTTTAAATCTTCCTTTTCAACTGTACAGCAAGACAGTTTTCCCATTCCCATCTAGCATCTACTGACCAATGTGACAAGGGATAGTGAGGAACATTCAAAAAAGATAATAAACCAGAATATTCTAGGTAGTCTATCATAGGACGCCCTCTGGAAAAAATGTGAAAAACAACACTCATTTGAACAGTTTTTGACATATTTATTGCTTTTGGATTGCTTTTCCAAATTGAGCCTCAAGTGTACCTTTACATGCATCAATGTTTGACATTATTTTTTCATGCTCTTCATAATCCACAACATACCTAACATGAAGACATTCTTCCTTTGATTTCCATTGTATGACTGATTGTTCCTTTCCGTCTATGATTTTTTTTTCATAAACTTTACCGATATGATTTTCTATATTGTCAATCTTTAGCTACAACATCTTGACTCTTCCACATTTCAAACTACAAATCTTACATTTGGCCAATGTTTCCTTTTCAATATCATTTGCATTATCAATCCCCACCAGTACCATGAATGGGTACTTTGACAACCAACCAAGTTGAAAATTCCTTGTCATTTCCCACTCATGCCCCATTTTTTATTTGCTTCTTCTTTTCTTGCTACCAACATCATCATCCTCATCCAAGTCAATTATCTCATTCTAGCTAACCAGGCCCATGGTATTCCTTAGAACATCTTATGTGATATTGCCATCCTGATTTGATACATTTTGATTTAAATCAATGACAATCTCAACTTGACCTTCCGGTGGCGGTGAGGTATTATGAATGCTACTAATATTTGGTGGAAGAGTTGATGATGTAGCTCCATCTTAACTTGATGGATCAGAAGCTTTGGTAATTCCAAAGTAAGACTGTATGGTATGTCTAAGTTTTTGGTATTTTGATGGCCTCCCAGTCTCTTCACCACATTGAGGATCCTGAGGAGTGGCAGGAGTCTCTTCACCACCTTGAGGAATGGTAGGAGTTTGAGGAGTGGTAGGATCCTTACCACCTTGAGGAGTAGTAGGAGTCTGAGGGGCGGTAGGAGTCTCTTCACCACCCTAAGGAGCGATAGGAGCCATACCTTGTTGCTCGAGTCACTCGACATATTGATCTCTGATTCACTCAACATATTCATCTCTCACTTAGAAATTTTGAATAAAAACTAGAAAAAAATATCTTATTGTTTAAGGACAGAGAATAATAATATAGATCCCATTCCCTACTCAACATCATCTTTAAGACTGAAGCAAGAATGGAAAAGAGATAAAGTAAACTTATTATTATAACTAATAACACTATGAAGAAATGATCACTCACCTTTAAGTCTACGTTTTCGGCTTTCGTTGACTTTTGAATCGAGAAGTAGAACCTTAAAACCGAAAAAAAATTCTAAGAATAAGTGACACTTTCGATTGTATTTATATCAATCCATAATTCCATATTTGGCGAATTCCATGGGATTTTTAAATGGTATATTAAAAATTTGTCGAATCCCACATGCTTATACAATGATATGTTGTAATTTTCAAGGAAAAATGTGTCCTCAAATGTAATTATTTTTTAATGTTATTGGTGAAATAGGTCCTCATAAGCAACTATTTATAAATTTTAATTGGTGAAATGGGTCTTCACAAGCAACTATTTGTAAATTTTAATTGGCGAAATGGGTCATGATACAATGTTGTTTTTGTTGGGAATAGGATGCCATTTAATTGTAAATCCTAAACATTAATTATTTCATGTATCTCCTAGATTCTTGGAATGTGTTCAA
This sequence comes from Sequoia sempervirens, assembly GCA_007258455.2. Classification (NCBI taxonomy): domain Eukaryota; kingdom Viridiplantae; phylum Streptophyta; class Pinopsida; order Cupressales; family Cupressaceae; genus Sequoia; species Sequoia sempervirens. The sequence continues at coordinate 11,883 of VDFB02057396.1, forward strand.
CACTAAGATTAGGATGAGATTAATATTTGATGAAATAATCATGATTATTGACATTTTTAATTAATTCTAAATGTAAGAGGCATGTGAGGGCGTCCATAGTGAGTTCCTAAATAATAGGGGCACATGGGGCACCCACATAGTAAGGTGACACTCACCTTGTGTTCAGTTAATGATATGGAGTAATAGTTAACACTTCTGAATGCATGTAAAGATCCTAGGAGTTAGGGTTTGATGTTTGCATGCATGAAGTTCAATTCAGTTCAGTTTAGATCAGTTTAGTTCAATTCAGTTTAGTTCAGTTCAGTTCAAAATCAGTTAAGTTCAGTTTAGTTCAGTTCAGTTTAGTTTAGTTTAGTTTAGTTTAGTTTGGTTTAGTTTAGTTTAGTTTAGTTTAGTTTAGTTCAGTTCAGTTCAGTTCAGTTATGGTTCAGTTGTCTTCAGTTAGTTTCAATTGTATGTCAGTTAACTTTAGTTAACTTGGAATGCATGGATAATAACATTGAGTTGTATGACAGATAACAGGGACTACCTCCAGTTAACAGGGGATGACCATTCTTGCATGAATGGTGTTGAGTAAATGTTTCAGTTAACAAGAAATCAATTGAATTAAAGATATCAAGTTTCCACAATCCATCAAGTAGTGCTATTAATTTCTGGATTTGATTGTGTTTTGGTTTTTCACATCAAAAGACGTTTCGAATCATACTACATGATCCATCATCAGGATGAAAGAGAGCTGGAGGAGAAGAAAATGATTGTTGCAGACCAAAGCAAGCTAAAAAGAGAGAGATGAGACACAAGGAAGGGGGCACACAGTTCGAGGCATACGGCTCGAGGATAAGGGTGGATTAAAATTGTTTAATGAATAAGAAATTGTAAATATGAATAAATAAAATAGACAAAGAATTAAAGCAACAAAGACAAAAATGATATAGGTGTGAATCAAGGATAAAAAATAAAAAGAAAAGAAGAAGAAAAATCAAACAGTAAGAGATAAACAAACCAAAATGGAATGAAAAGAAAATAATAAAATAAACATAAGAAAGATGAGGAATGCATGAAAGTGATAAGAGAGATAAGTAGAAATGAATAAAAATAAAAGACAAAATGATAAAGGAACAAGGATTAAAACAAAACAAAATAAATGACTAAGAGTAATAAAAACAATAAATAAGTGACCAAGAAAGAAAATTGAAAATAAAATACAAAATAAAGAAAAACTAAAATAAGGATTAAAACAAAATAAGATAAAGAAAAAGAAAAAGAAAACTAAAAACAAAATTAAAGAGATGAACAAAAAAAAAATAAAATAAAGAAAATAAAGAAATGAAAGAAAATAAAGAAAATGATAAAATAAAATAAAATAAAGAAAATGAAAAAATAGAATAAAGAAAAACTAAAATTAAGGTTGAAGAGATAAACCAATCAAAATAAAACAAGAAACCAAGACAAATGGAAATAAGAATAAAATAAAATAAAATGATATAATTATACAATACAATAAATAAAATAAATTGATATAACTATAAAATAAAAAATCCAATAAAATAAAGAAAAAAGAGAAAAGAAAAACTAAAATCAAAATTAAAGAGATGAACAAACCAAATAAAATAAAATACAAAGAGAATTGAAATATAAAATAAAGAAATTAATAGCACTAAATCAATTGAAGCCAACTTGGGCACCCAAGATGCTTTCTTGGAATTAACTCCAATGCATGATAAGATATTTATGAAGGCTCTGTTAAGTGGGACCCTCTTTTGGGTGCCATCTTTGAGAAAGATCTTTGTAATTATCACCGAAGTGAAGGATGAGTTGTAGCTTTAGTTTGGGATGCCCAAATGGATAAAGCACATGTTCTAAGCTTTGGTATTCATGGTAGAACTCAACTTGAAGCAATATGGCGTACCTTTCTTAAGGCTTGAGCTTGTGCATTGTAATTATCACCTTTTGGAGATTACAAGGTTGCATATTGTCTCTATATCTCATTTAAGTTGAAGAGAGTTTTCATAATTGTTATTGCTAGTGTGAAGAAGATTAGAAAAGATAGAAGAAGCATTCTCAAGGAAGAATTGAAGCTATTGTAATTCAAAGATTGAATATTAATAGAATAATTCTTGGTGGAGTTTTTTCTCGAAAGGGTTTCTCCATGGTACATCTTGTGTAATCTTTCTAATATCACATCTAGTTCTTCTATCAACTTTTGTCTACATTCTACAACAGTAAAATGGATTAATCAAGATAATCACCCAAAAAGAATATATGTAACAAAGAAAAAGCTTACTTAGATCAACAATATTAAAGTTTTACAGAGTATTAAGCTAAGAAAACACCTCATTTTTCAATAGTTTTAATAGTATTGGCGAATATGTAGGTTTTTTATTAAATGCTTTCAGGATTCCAGGTGAAAATATTAGTTAGTCCAATTGAAATGCGTAGTTTGACAATGGCGAATTTCTTGCTTAAATATGCCTCATAAAAAACTCATTGGCGAATGGACATGCATTGGACCTATAGTTCAAAAAATCTGGGCGATTTGGACACCCTGTTGGGTGCGAGAAATTCGCCAATTTCGACTTGGATGATTCCTAGAATTCACCAATTGGCGAAGATTCGCCACTAAAGTTTTCCCTGCTCAATATAGTGCTATGGTATAGTGCGATTTTTTTTTAAGTGACTCAAGACCTGGTTTGTCTTGGCAAGTCTTGAATTCTTTGGCTAGAGCTTAGCATTTATTATTTTCTATTGTTATAAGCTCATATGGCTAGTTTTGTTTTCTATCATGTATTGGACATAGGATTGGTGTGAAATGACCATGATTTATTGATATTCCCATATGGATGAGTGAGCCACATGGATAAAAGATCTTGGATTGGATATTCTTTTAGTGTTCTTGTATTAGGCAAGTTAGCCCAATTTTTTCTATGATGAATTCTTGAGTATTCATTTGAGAATATTGAAAAGCAAATAATTTACAAGTTCTTACTCATTCTTTCTTATGAATAATCATTATGATTTTTTCAATTAATCAAGTGGATTATTTTCTTGATTATTTTCTATTTGGATAAATACCTATCTAGTTGAGACAAATTCCTATCTATATAGATAAAGATAAATTTGGGTTAAACAAAACAAAAGAAAAAATGATGAAAATGTTTTGGGGACAATTGAATGTGATTATTATACAATTGGCATGGGAAAATAACTAATTGATATCATTTCAAGAAGTTTGCACCATACATAAAGAGATATTTGATTCTTTAGGAAAAATAATTGAAAAGGAAGCAATCTACAATTTCAAAAGCTTCCTTGTCTAATTAAAAGTAGAAATTGTTTAAATCAAGGCTTTAAAAATAGTATCAAAACCAAATAAACAATTTAGTAAGGTTTATGAAGTTATATCCTTGCTTTGTTCTTCCACTACTAACAACATTTTGTATTTCTTTGTAATAAGCCAAAAAAAGCCAATGTAAAGTTTGCAAGTCTAGAAATAGGTGCAATGAAGTTGATAATAATTGTAATATTACATACAAATGCAACACAATAAATAAAAAATAAATTAATACTATCAAGGTAAATGGTTTGTATCCATCCCCATGATAATAAAGGATGGTTGCTAAAAACATCAACTTTCAAAGAAACAAGTCTTTAATAAGGTCATATAACTTAAAAGGAGAAAGTATGAAAAAAAATCTATATTTATTATAGTTGATTGCCCAAAATCTTATGAATACTCTTTATTCACAGATACGTCACCATTGGTCATAGGAAACCACCTATATTGTTGCATTCATCATCATTTGTAGGTTGTCTAAGAAAAACATAGAAATATGGTGTCATTTATTTCACACTATCCATAAGTATAAAGCTCGTTAAATATTGTGTATCTAATTCCTAGATCAATGGCTCTAAATGATGTGGATTCAAATATCATTCTTTAATGATCAAACAATCAATAGCAATTTTACATTTAATTCCTATCAAAAAATAGTAAATAACTATTCTACATTTATTAGTCAAAATTTATCTTCAACTATTAAAATATATAATGTTTAAAATAACCCTCTAGATGATCTCTACAAGATCATTGGCTACAACAGAAATATAAATGAAAAAAAACGTGTGCCAAGTTTCACCATTTTACAATTTAGTCTGTGTACATTTTGAAGCCATTATGTGTTTTTATCTATCAAATGAACTGTCCAATATCATCCTTACCGGCTAAGTTTACTTCTTTCTGATCTGGTTTGTTGTGTTATTGATTTTGCTTTGAACAAACTAAAAAAGAAATTGTTCAATGCTTCATAATGATCTAAAATTAGATTTTTGCAAAGAACTTTTAGTTTTGTTTTTCCTCACTCAAAATATTTCATAATATCAAATTGATTAAAAAGATATTAAATATTGTAGAAGCAAGAAAAGCTTTGCAAAAAGGAAAACGCCAAGAAAAGAAACCAAGAAGTTACAAAGAGAAAGGTGATGTCAGTAAAAGGACAGCAGCAAACAGCAAAAGCCCAGGAAAAACTTGGGCTATATAGGACCAAAGTGACAGACACCAGAGAAACAAAAACCTCACACCATAAATGGTATAAGCGATCAAAGAACAGGCCTCATAAAGTCCGATAGTGAAAACCACGGGAGAAATAAAAGACAATATCTCATAAATGATCGATACACAACAAAAAAAAAAAATCAACAAGATAGAACCCACCAAGTATTCAAAAAGAACTTCTAGTTAGGGGAGAGGACCCAGTAGTTGTGCACCCTAACTTCGCACTTCTAATTATCCTACGTGGAAATTTCAAATCACTCCCAATTTTTTACAGCAGCTTACTTGGCAAGTCCCCTGCTTATGACTTTCGTTTCAGGGCCACATCATCAAATATGATGCCACATCAGCATGCTTTTTGTCAAGGTGTCTAAAATGGCCCAAAAAACAAGTGCTACCAATACTTGTGCATTCACATCATGGATAGTTGAACGCCGATGTGGCATCACATGATTGGTTACTTTTTAGATCAAAAGAATACATTTTGTTTAATTATGGGTAGTCAAGTCACAACTATTGGCATTATATAAACAACTACTATCACAACTATTGGGCATTATATTAACAACTACTATCACAACTATTAGAACATGCTCAACTATTGGGTCCTTTCCCCTATATGAGACAAAAGCAAACTCTCAAACCTCTTTGATTATTCCAAGACTTGCTGAGAATTAAGAATAGGTTTAAGTTCTGGTGCATTGGAATATATAGTACGGCGTAGCATTAGAATGTAAGAGGGTCACGCCTAATGATGTGGTAGACTGCGCTTAGCTTTGCAAGCCAGCAGTATGTTTCAGAAGCCTGCTCAAAAGTACAAGAGCAAGCAATAGAAGGAAAGGCTTCAAAATTCAAAACAAACAAGTTAGTCCCTGCTTAGTGTGGGCATGTTACCTATATCATATTTGATGGGCGTCTACTCCCAATTTAATGAGATCTTCCATTTCAATCTGCACCAGTGTCTGTTGTTGCATTCATGCCAACAAAACCCGAGGAAGCTGTGGGATCAGTTGATTACAGTAAGCAAGGAAGAAGTGCTCTTGCCATTAAGTCCCCTGTTCACCAACCAATTTCTAGGAACCCATGCTGACAAAAACTAATTAATGAGGTTTGTTTTAATGCTATGTTCTTGTACTTTTGCGCAGGCTTCTGAAATATACTTCTTTGAGCCTTTCCCTTATAGCTGGCTCTTGTACTTTTGATCAGGCTTCTCGAATATACTGTTGGCTCTTGTACTTTTGATCAGGCTTCTGGAATATACTGTTGGCTCTTGTACTTTTGAGCAGGTTTCTGAAATATACTTCTGGGTTGCAATTGAGAGAATTGTTTATGCATGTGACAGATTGTACCTTTGACCGTTTTTATTTTCGATTAATTAATAAATAAGGTCAAAGGTGCAAATTGTCACCAAAAATAGGCATTGCCGCAATTGAGATTCTAAACAAGAATATTCTTGAATAATTTGTTTGAAGAAAAATAATAATAAAATTGTTAGAAGAAGACACCAATAGTAGTTTACTCCAAGTGCATCAGTAAACTTTTGTATTTTAATGATTTCATAATTTTAATTGGGCCAATAAATATTTGCACCCTACACCAATACATGTTCACTAGTCAATGTGTAGTTGACCAAAAAAAAGTAAACAATGATTGGTGCATATCTATTTTCAATAGAAGGAAGTTACACAAAATAGCTCACTCTTACATTTATAAATAAGTTTAATGGTTACAATTACCACTATATGCAAGTGGCCCAAAACTTATAATGTATTATATTTACATATACATGTGCACGGTAAATTGTGTCTAATATGTCATAATATAAAACAACTATCAGCTTTATGGGCTATCAATTGCACTTTCTCCCACACTTCCTTTTACATCTTCATGCATTAACTACATCTATTATTGGTACCCGCACATACATAATTGGTGTAAGGTTCCCCAATAAAGAAAAATGCACATATTAAATCATATAAAACTGAATTCATTCAAGCCACCATAGAAATATATTAAATCATATATATAATTGAATTCATTCAAGCCATCGTAGAAATCAAACATAAATGACTATTGCAATATGGAATGACCAATTGTTTCCCACGAAAATTCAAATTTGAAAATCAACCACAACAATTCAATGCATACATTTTCCACATTTGAATGATTTGATAAGAGGGAATTTCTAGGGTCATTTTCATTACGAATTCTCCTCTGTTTTCATTGAATATCCTCTACAAAATTTAGAGCTTACAAAGGCAACCTTTGCACATTCCTAGCTAAAGGGTGCTTATTTAGGTTCGCACACCCAAAATAACTAAATTCATATTTTCATATATCAATATATAGTTTTATATATGTACTCAATGTCAAATATTTTGAGGCATACAAATTATAATGTTTTCAGTCAGCTATTAAAAATCAAAGGGTCCAAATTTAGAAACAACATTATCCATTTTTTAATCAAATCACAGCTACATCTTTATCACCTACATCTTCTCATTCATGTTAAGCTTTCCAACTATATACATCAAATATAATAACAACATTATGGACATTTTTTAATCATATCACAATCACATCTTTCTCTTGCATCTTATCATTGTTAAGCTTTCCAACTACATACATCAAATATAATAACAACAACATTATCCATTTTTTAATCATATCACAGTTACATCTTTATCTCCTGTATCTTATCATTCATGTTAAGCTTTCCAATTACATACATCAAATATACATTTAAATCTTTATCTCTTGTATCTACTCATTCCTACTTGGAGTTGTCTTATTTTATCATCATTTAGTTGTATGGCATCCAAGGTTTCATTGAAATGATTTATTTCACTTCATATCAAGAAATCATTACATAGAATGTGAAATAAATAGAACATTGTTTGGCTTTATTCTGAATCCCTAGTTTATAATCATGAAATTTAATGGGTATAGGGTTATTGTTTCAATTTTTGACCAATTTTAGGATTACACATAGATGTATATATAGATGTCATATATATATAAATACACAACTATGTATAGATGTATAGATATATATACACAACTATGTATATATATGGAAAGATTACTTAAGGAGATTGGTGCTCCACGGTATTCAAAGCTAAAAGATAAAGATGAGCTCCACAAGATATTGAGTACTTCAATGACTACATCTAATATCCTTGTAGGGGTTTCCATTGCCAAGTCTATTCCTTCAGAAGCTAGTGAAGGTCCAAGGAGATCAGGTAGATCTTCCTCTATTGTCACATCTTCTCCACAACCCTCTAAGTCCACACAAACATCTGGCAGTAAAAGGAAAGCTACATCTGCAACTCCGAAGAAAAAGGCCACAGACATGTCAGGCCTAAATGAAAGGCAAAGAGAGAGAAGACAAATGAGGTAGAATTGGATAATGTTGAAGAAGTTGAAAAAGAAGATATCTCCTTACAAAAGAATAAAGGGAAGAAGATTGCAAAATATTATGATGTGCAAACCCCTCTGATTACACAAGAACCACTTGCTTTTGGGGCCATCTTAAATTGAATTATTGATTATAGCCTACTGGATGATACATGGGAGCTACATCTGGATGCCCCTTAAGAAGATAAGAAGACAATTGAGAAGGTTTTCATTGAATATATGCTCATGCAGAACATTCCCTTTAGTGAAATTATTGGCAAAGCTCTAGATAGCCTTGCAGAAGCTTTAAGACAGAGAAGAGAAGAAGCTATCAAATATGATGAACAAATGAAATAGCAAGCAATTGAAAAACCTGAAATCTCAATCTCCCAGGAAGAAAAATAAAAGATTGTTCAGAGACAAGCCAAGGAGCTTTGCACTAAAAGGAGAATAGATTTTTGAATGAGCTTGGATGAAAGTTTCAAAAGGAAGATCCAAAATGAGACTGAAGATGTCACGGAGAAAATCATTAATGAACTGCAAAATAAAGTTGTTATTGATCCACAAGTGCCCAATTCAGAAAATACAAATGAGAAAAACATATTTGCTTGTGAAGAAATACAAGGACCCTTCAGATTGCAAGAAGGAAAAGGTGTCGCCGATATGGAGGTAGAAGAAGAGGAAGAGAAAGAGACAAAAGAAAAGATATCCAAGATCCTTGATGAAATGAAGAAGGTTGAGATGACTTCTAAGAGTCAAGTTCCTCTAGATGACATTATCCTGCAGGAATACCTTATGTGTCTACTCAAGACATAGATCTATTAATTTTTTAGGGAATTGTGATTGATAAGAAAAATGAGGAGACTTCTCCTCTTGTGAATACTGATGCACTAGGTACAAAAAATCAAGGTAAATTTGGTGTATCTCCTCTGGAGAGTTTAGGAAATGATGAACAAAAGAAAGGGGACAATCTTGAAAAGGTTTAGCATGTAGAGGAGAAGGTAGCTAAGAAGCAAGATGATTTTATAGGTCGAGGTTCTTCTTCATCAGATTGTTTTAAGGACCTACTAGGGATGCAGATGCAGTTTCAACCTATGGTAACACCTTGGCTTCTGTAGATTCCTACTCATGAGGGGCAAGTTGATTTGTCAAACATATATTCCCTCCATAAGCTACAACTTTTGCATACCTCTTCAAGAAAGGAGATTCTATAGGAACACATGAAGAAGACTAGTTTAATTAATGATGTAGTGAAAATTATTCAAGAAGGTTTACTGGAGATAAACATAGAACCTTCCTTGCCTCTGGAATAGAAGTTGAAGTTATTAATGAATTCTTTTAAGGATCATTCTTCACACATTAAGCAAACGGAAAAACAAGAGGCTTTGAGAAAGGTAACATATAAAAGAATCGTTGAAGTATCTGATCGGTGTGTTAGTGCACACAATCAATTGCAAGGAAATTTTAAAAAGTTCAAAAAATGTGTGGATGAAGTTATTGCTCTGTATAAATTTTGTTTAAAATGGCCTTATTCCACTAAAAGCATCAAAGATCAGATTGACTGCATTGAGTCATAGATCACTCAAATGGCAGGAATATATGATCAGTAAAAGGATAAGGATGGAGCAACTAGAGCTCAAATTGAAAATATTCACTTATAGTTGTCATTGCTTCAGTACCAGAGAGAGCAAATAAAGTAGTTTGGATAGTTACAGGAAGTAGTTAATATGAGACTTGCTTCATTATCTAGGTTGCTTGCTAAAGTAGGAAAGGTTGAACAAAAAATTAAGACTCCAAGCAATGTGAAGGAGGTTGAGGATTTGTGCATATTGTTTGAATGCCAAAATAATGTTCTCACTTTAACAAAAGCATATTGGGTTGCAACTCTATAGAAACTTAAGGTAACTTACAAGAATATACTACCTCCTAAAGAAGTTGTAAAGGAGTAAGATAAGATAGTTTTTTCTCTTGTAAAATTTTACAGAGAAGTGTAGTAATATTTTTAAGTTTTTGTTGAAAATATTTTGTACATAGCACTTGTTTTGAGGCATCTCCATCTTAGGGGGAGTATTGTTTTTAGAATCCATATATAGTAAGGGTGATTTCATACAAGTTTTGGGTTGTTATAAGTAAGAAGATATCATGCCCTTTGCCCTTGATGTCAAAGGGGGAGAGAAGAATTGTAGATAAATGGGTGTTGCCATCAATGAAAAAGGGGGAGATTGTTGTAAATATGTATTTTCATTGATGTCAACCCAATATTGGTTGTCATTGATTCCAAATGTATTTGTTGAAGGTTGTACATGCTTCAGAGATAGTTGGTGTGCATAGTGGAAGTTAGCAGTGCAGTATGATGAATGAATGATGATTTGTCTGTTGTTTATGTGTGATGTGAAGGTTGGAACACATGTTCCAATATGATTTATGCATGCCTACCTTGATATTATTCCTATTTGGTGTAACACACATTGAGATAAGTTGTAAAAATTATGCTAAGGCATTTACAGTATATACTCTAAGGTAGTGTCATGGAATTTTGGTATGTATTCCTCTATAGTGTAATATTTTGTCTTGTGGTTCAAAAGATAAGATGGTCGAGATATGAAGGTATTATATCCAAGGATTTAAGAAATGACACCTTCTACAATGAAAGTTACAAGAGACGGCGTTTTGGTATGTGCTCTAGCAATGTAATGTGTTGATATAGGCGCATTGGGAAGCTTTACATTTCTTCGAAAGTGAAGTGTTGGCCTTGTGGTTTTGTAGATAGGACTAATAATGTTTAATTCACACTAATTTTTAGTATCTGGTGTTTTGGTAGTCTGCATGATCAATTTTCAAATGATATTTTGCTACTTTTTGTCTAGAATGCTATGTTCCTACATATTTAGTGGGTTTCTTCAGTTGCACTAGCATATGATGATCAAACACTTAAGGAAAAGGTTGAGAAGATGTTATGCATGAACTACGTTGTTCACATCTTGGTATGCATGATACTTTTAGTCTCTCCCTGATAGTGTTAAGTTGAATAGTTGGCAGTTTTGATGGTGTTGTCATTATTTGGGTCAACAAACTTGTTCTCTTCACCTACAGTTGATCCTAATTAATTAAATTTTGTCTTAAAGGATGTTTTGTGATATATTTGGGCTTTGATATGTTGTGTGTTGATCTACAACTATTTTTATTTTCATATTTTATATGTTTGGAGCCAATCTATGTGATAATATATGTTTCATCTAAAAGGTCATCTTAGAGCCGGCCTAATTAGGGTTTTGAGTTGTTGTGGAGTATATTTATAGAAGATCAAAATCATTTGTAGAGGGTGTGTAGTATAAGGAACTAAGATTGATCAATATTTTGAAGATGAAGTGTGTGAAGTCAATGTGAAGGATTAATTGTGTGAAAAAGGGACTACAACATCAACATATGTTGAATGCTTCCTTCTAGCAGTTCATACTCATAATTCTCATTATAATTTCATGTATCCTTCTCTAAGATAGTGTGTCTCATTAGGTCCTTGTATCTTGCCCTAAGGTTGTACTCAGTTTGCAAGTCCATAGGTAATGAGCCTCAAACAACATTATAATCTTTGTAAGTAGTGAGCTTCATATATTGTGAGTTAACTCTCACCTTGGTTTTTCTCTCATTGGGTTCCATGTAAAAATATCGGTGTCCTTGTGTGGTGCATGCTTTATATTTTTCTCTTCTTTCAGATCATGTGATGTGATGTTTAATCTACAAATGGGAATGATTAATTTTTAATATATGTTGATTCACCCCCCTCTCAACACTATAGTGTGTTCAACACCCATACCATTTTATCCAAGGAGGAGGAGGCTGAAGTTGTCCAATGGTGCAAGGATATGGATGAAATTGGACATAAACTTTAGTTCAATCAACTACAATCTATTTTTTCCTAAATAACTGGAAGTAGGCCCAACTTGTTCACAAATGGGATGCCAGGGAGGTCGTGGTGGGTAGGAATTCAAA
>VDFB02057397.1:0-12333 GCA_007258455.2 Sequoia sempervirens
ACATAGGTCAACCATCATCATCACTGCATATATCTCAAAAATGATGTCAAGTATACAAGGATATTTGAATATGAAGGAATACATCATCAAAATGGAAAGAAATCATTGAGTATCAGTGTATACATTCCACATCACAATAAAGCATCAAATATCAGAGCTATGTTGTGCTCCCTCCATATGGTGCTGGAATCCCTAGACCTGTACCCCTTGTTGTAATTGATCGACCTGCAACTGGATCTCTTTGATCTCTAGGAAATGGCTATGTGACACCTACACTAATTGTCTGAGACTATGACCTACTAGATTGGGACTGTGCAAAGCTCACTCGTCGCTCGGGAGGAACCAACTCGTGATATCAGTCTCTGTAAAACTGGGCCTCTTATGCAGTATGACAAACCTCCCTAAAATAGTCTACAGATCTAGCACCTATCGCAACCTACTACAATCTCTTAGTGATAGCCTCTATCTGCTCTGCCTGTCGCCTCAGTACATCCTTCTCTATAGTCAATGTAGTAACTTGGCCCTATACCTATACTTGTACTTTTCCCTAACCTTGCATCTAAGCTAGCTACTGTCTGGTAGCATCCTCTTAGTCGTTAGAGTCTGTATTTGTCCTTGGGCCTATAAGAGTTGTGCCTAAACTTGTGCCAACAACTATATCTATGTCTCTATCTATCCCTACACTTGTGTCAACTGGGCCTAAAAGGTTTGAAATTGGGAAAAAATGTTGTGATATGAGACTACGACTGTTGTGAGGGCAATTGTATCTGCACCCGCTACTGCACTACTGCCACTAAGGTTTGTCTCCTACAAAGCACTTTGACATCCAATCTTGGGTGAGCACCACATCCTCCATCTCCACCATCATCACCACAATCATCCCCACTGTCATCACTACCTCCTTCGTCCTCCTCACCTCCACCTCTACCCCTCCTCCATCTGGGTGGTCTATCCTCATCATCCTCTAATGTTGGGATTGGCTCATCAGGTCTCAAAATCCTTGGAAATGGATGCTCAACAAAATACTATGAGTACTCTTCAGTCATATATCCTTCAACAATCCTCAAAATGTAGTCACAAATCACTGGCTATAAATAATGATACTCATCACGTGTTGAATCATAAGATAACATGGGCCCCCACTTAATCACATCCTGTTCCCTCCATGCATACATAGCCAATCCATGAAGCATCCCCTGGACACTACCATACTGTCTGAGCACCCTCCGCAACAAGAATCTCTCAATAATAAATTGTGTTTACCCAATAAGGTATTTGGTAGTCATAAAATAGGGCACCTCCAAATGATCCTCAACCCATTGCTCATAGTCTACATATGGTCACCATGTAACTGAATCTAGATCATCTAGTACCTGTGTCCAATACTCCAATTTTCCCAGCTTATGCTAGACAACTGGGCTTGCATAACCATAAAAATGGGGTCTCCCAAATGGTCAAAATATGTCTATCTCTAGCCGTGTCATCGCAATATGCTCCCAAGCCCACATTTGTAAGAGGGTCACACTTTTGGATAAACTGGATTTTTTGAGGTACACCACCTGGTTCAAATCATGGTATAACTGTGCAAGCATACATGAACCCAAAATGAAACGAGTCCCAAACCAAATCATCTGCTCCAATGTCTGATCCTAACCAACTAATAATCCCTTTTCCCTCTTTTCAAGACATAAGAAGCCACCGAAAAATCCCACAAGCATGGAAGGAAAAGTGGCATATCTCTCAAACATCTCCTGCCAAGGCATCTCATACCCAATAATATGGTCATCATGGAATATCCAGTGTAGAGCATCTATACCTCCCTGCTTAGTGTGATCATAGGTCATGATATCACCTACCATAGGAATCCACAGTATCTTGTAGACATCCTCTGGTGTCACATTCATCTCTCTGGTGGCCAGATGAAAAGTGTTGTGGTCACTATGCCACATCTCTACCAATGTAGTCAACAATCCCCGATTAATCCTAATTTGGAGAATATTAATTAGTGAGGATAATCTACATCACTCAATGATATCTCTATCATCTTGTGATAGATGTGGTATCATCTCCCAAGTCCATGGGAACCTCTCTCGGGACTGATGATTATCTAAATCCATCTCCTATCATTATAAAACATTGTAGTCAACACATCAATCAATCAAATTAAATCAGCAAAGGAATCAAACAACAATCAATCACCCTATTAGTTCTAGCGAGATTTTCATCAAATCTCGTGAACATTTGTTTTGATCCTCGCCTATCATGAGGTTAAAACATCACCATTAGTGCATCTTGCCTATCATGAGATCATTAAAACATCTAATCTATCATAAAAAATAAATCAACGATTGACGCGAGAAAAGATCATCAAAATCAAGGAGAAAACAAAAAAAGAATTAATTATGTCCTAGATGCTCCATAATAGGGCTTCATTGCATTGAAAGGCATATGCACCATCAAATTCGGTCACTGTGCCATAATAGATCTTCAATGCACCATTTCATGGGATGCGCCAGAGATTTCCTCTGATGTGTTGTGCATTCTCTTCAGTGTGCTAGAGAATTACTCTGATGCACTATGCAATTCCTTCAATACACCATTTCTTCAGGATGCCCTATCTAAAACCCTAATGCGCCATTACAAGTTGCCTATGTTCCGAAAGGTTAATGCACTATTATAGTTTATGAATGCACCGCTAAATCTAGTGGATGGGTTAAAAATCTAGGCTATGCATCGTAGAAACATTCATATGCGCCAAAACTTTTCAAAACTCTAAAATCCAAAATTAAAGGCGGGAAAAATTCATTCAAAATTCACAAGAAAGGTCTTGAGATCCATACTGGAGGTCCATATCCTACTGGTCGATTGTGTCACAACACCTACTCGAATCGATGAGTCTTGAATAGAGGATCACAATTTTGACTCAAATGCTCAAGACTGCTCTCTCAATCCACAAATTTTAAAAATTACCAATGCACAAATGAATCCTCTTTTCACTTTTTACCTCTTAATAAGGGTTATTAAATGGGTAATTTTGGTGGGCTATTTTAATTTTTAAAAGGGTCAATTATTTAGAGAAGCTCAATTCTTCCATATCGGGAGATAAATCTCTAGAATATCATCAAATCGAAAAAATTCCATCATCAAAAAAATTTAAAAATCATCAAAAACCTTTTATTATAAAAAATTCCTTGATTTATCTGGGGCATCGTCAAAATTTTAGCAGCACTAGTAAAATTTTCTTTGAAGTAATGCGTAAACACATCACTTGAAAGAGGGGAAAAATGTATACATCCAAAATTGTTCTGGAGAATATTAATTAAATATCGATTATTTAATTAATAAAATCTTTATTTCCTCTTCTATATAAATAAATTGAAAAGCTTATTTATATAGTTCATAATTCCTAATTCCTCTTATCTAAACCACTTTCTTCATGATTTAATTAAAATGAAAAAGTTTAACTAATTTTTTTTATTTATTTAATTTTCTGTCACTAAATTTGAATTTTTAAATTCGAATTTTGTCACATTTCTCCA
Source organism: Sequoia sempervirens (assembly GCA_007258455.2). Classification (NCBI taxonomy): domain Eukaryota; kingdom Viridiplantae; phylum Streptophyta; class Pinopsida; order Cupressales; family Cupressaceae; genus Sequoia; species Sequoia sempervirens. The sequence continues at coordinate 3,540 of VDFB02057397.1, forward strand.
TATTCTCCTAACCTCCTTCCACCTCATCTTCCAACTCACCATGTGTCACATGAAAATAATTATTCCTAATTTCTAAAATGGATATTTACTCTCAACAATTTTAACCAACTCAAGGATACATGGATTATTCCTTCCATTGATTCTTTTCTACACTTGGCAAGATTGTTCTACGAAAGGGGACAATTTCCTTAATTCCCTCTAAGTGCATCCTCATTTCTCACCATCCATCTCTTTAGACTTAATCCCGATTGTCCATTTCTGCCAAATCACCTGATGCCTTGGTGAAATCTATAAATAGAGGCTCATTTAAAACTTTCTCATAAGAAAACATAGCCTACAATTACTCTACATAATTTTTCTTACCATTTGAGAGCTTAATTACTTTTTGATTTAGCATTTAGAATAGTTTATAGCAATTATATTAGAATCATGGCTCCTTTAGATGTTTCTTAGTTTGTTTAAATTCAAAATTTTGAATCATTTCCATATCATCTCCATTATTTTAATTCTTATTTTCATCATTTTCACATCATTTTGTATACAGTAACTCATTCATTATGTCATTTCATCATATCATTCAGCTGAATCATTAAATCATGTAGGTGCAGACATAGTTTCTACATTCTAGCATAGAGGCTACTCGTTTCTTAGGTGACATCCTAGTAATTTAGTGAATAATTAAGATCTAAGAGCACAATTAACATGAACATTTAATAATACAGGAAGATAGAATGTCTTTAAGGAGTCACTTTATCGAATTGTGTTTTGTTAATTTAGATTCCCTTAGTGTAATACATTGCATCTGTTGTGTGTTATTGATTAGTTTAATTATCATATTTTCTTACACACAAGAACAATATAATAATTTGTTATAGGGAGCTTCAAAAAAATGAGGGAAAAAAATATCATGAAGCATATTTATATAAGACTAGAAATCTATGTAATAGTTGGCTTGTCAATTCTAAATTTTAGCTACATTATCTGGCACTAAATATTATAGACGAATAGGGAAATTGTAGAGGAACTATTAGAAAAACATACATACACACACACACACACACAAATATATATATGCGTACACACAGAAACATATATATTTTGCATCTTTGGCATTATATGTTGGAACATAGATTTTTGGCACCCACTTGCTTTCTAACACTTCTAGGGTTTTTCACCTAGAAGGAGAAAGATGGGCCAAAATTCTTATGTTCACATTCAAAGATGAATGTGATATGGATGGAAAATGGATGTAAAATTCCTATATGTAATTTGTGTATGCAAGAAACTAATAATATTGATTGGCTAGTGAATGGAAATTAAAGGAAAACAACTTGCTTGAAAACACATTGTGTAATACAGAATCTCCTAAAAACAAATGGAAAACTGCAACAAAAAAAAACTAGTCTAAAAGTGTGCACTTAGAACCTTGATGAAGACTAAAAATTACATTTAAAATTATCCTAATGTTGTTTTTCAAACCTGGAGGGACTCATTCGCCATTTTGGGCAAATCAATCGGAGTTCTGGTAAACTGAGGCAAAATTTGTTTCTATCAAAAGGGTGTCAAAAAATGCAGAAAACACAAAATTAACCTAGAGTGGGACTCATTCAACACCCATGGTGAATGAGTCCAATTTTAAATTTCTAAATTTTCAAAAGTGGAATCCAGAGTTTTCAATGTGCACTTTGACTTCCTATAGGTGTCCACTTTCGAAACTTTGATTTGTGGGTCTGAAAATGAGTTTTTGTCGATATTTTGGCTTGTTGAATCAAGAGAAGACTTTAACAACCTTGCAACTTGATCTTCAATGATTTCTAATCTTCCAAGAGACCTAAACCTATAAACACACAAGACAAGAGTGAGAGATGATGAATGTTAGGGAATGGGGGTTTGCCTTGGTCAAACCTCTTTTAGGTAATTAAACCAAAATGATGAAAGAATAGAAAGAAACATACAATAATGGAATAGAATACCTTACCATGATGATTGATCTTGAGATTTTGTAGAAAAACATGAAGGATCTTCCATTGAATTTCTTAGGAAGCTAACTTCATAACTTGTAATGTGAAAGCCCTAGTTTGCTTGACTTGATGAATGAATGGTGTGAATGAGTTATGAGATGAAGAGATGAATGACAGATGTAAAATGAGGAGAAAAACACATATTTATACACTCCTGTGCCTTAGTAACCTGTTCATACCTCATCACAGGCCAACATCAAGTGATTTCAAATAAAAACCCAAAAGGAATTTTGAAATATTTTGAATTTGGAGCCAAAGGGATTCATTAACCACCCATGGCGAATGGGTCTCACCTATGACCTGAAAAATGGGTGTCGGTAATTATCTTGTATTTAATGTTATTTTCAGGTTTACATTCAAAAACACACTTAATTAAAGCATAAGAAGGGCATAAAAGGGTCAAATAAAGCATAAGAAAGGTGTAAATAGTGAAGTTGTGCCTAGAAAAGCATGAAATCTTGTGACAAGACTTTACAACACTTCAAAATAGGACTTTTTTAGTGATGAAAACATGATTTTTAGGTCAATTGCAATGAATAGAGTCTAGAAGAGTGTATAAATGTTTTACAAAACTTCACAACACCTTCACAAGACATCAATAAAAGCATTTTATTTAGTTTGCAAAGGTCCAAAACTTAGTGTGGATGCATAAAATGCCTCACAACACTTGAATCAAGGCCTCATTAAGCTCATTTTTATCATGAATTAATCCCATGTCAAGCAAGAGATCCTTTTTTCTCTGGCATATTTATCCCCCACTTTAGTGAGAGGATGAACTTGCATCAAACTCACACTAAAGTAGACATTCAAGAGAGATTCACATGTACAGATGCAAAAGACAAAGAATGACAAAGATCAAAGAGGTGATCAAGGCCCCAGGATCCAAGATCCTAAGTCAAACCAACAAGATACAAAATTATGCAATGGAAAGATATAAAGAAATGAAAGACAAAATGGAAAAGATGTACTCACTCTTGGGGGCCAGAGAACTTTAGTTCATCTATAGGGTGAGAATTCGACAACATACTGACTTTGGGGCCATGAAACTTTTGATCATTTGTAGAGTGAGAAATCTAAAAAGGTGAGGAACATATGCTAGTTGGTATGTACTCACAATCACATAGGTGGCTATGGGGAAAGTTGTGCTGCTAGATGGGCTTCCTGCTTAACCATATCAAGGTTATACCTCCTAATAATTTTAATAAGGAGCCATAAAGGCAAATGATTTTTGAGCTCTATGAGGTAAGCAAAACTTTGTATGCTTGACAATCATAGAAATTGTTAATGTAAAATAGTGTAAGGATTGTTCAAAGGGATTTTTCTTGGTTCGTGCAATGTATCATCTAAGGGAACATCATGCTTAATGTATCCAAGAGAGGATAAGTGCAAGGTCTCATCCTGAACAACATTGTATGTAATGCTTCCAAGAGAGGGAATCAAAAGAAAAAGAAAATCACACAATGAAATGTGAGTGGTGATGTATGCCCTCACTTTAAAGTGGTTGTGAGCACCCATATTGTGAGCAATTGATTTAAAGTAGAAGAAGAGAGAAGACGTCATGAGATATTTACTCAGAAATCGCTATTCCAAGTCATATGTTTCCAATAAGCTATGTCATGAAAAGATAAGTATGCCATATGTGAACCAACTTAAGGACATACAAGGACAAGGCTATTGAACCCCTTGCCCCCACTTAGTGCAGGACAAAGGTGAGCCAAAACAAATGATGAAATGCATGCTAGAGTGAAAATAAATAGAAATTAGAGGAATTAGATGCCTCCACATAGGGAAGCATACCAAACACCTGAAAAATGTTGGATTTTACAACTCAAAGCCAGACATTCATTAGTAGAGTGACCATGAACTCTATGATATGTAGAAAAAGAAGTCTTGGAATAGCATTTCTTGCGAGTTCTTCGGGGGGGTGATCAAGTGATCTTGGAGAAGTCTTGACAAGATACCCTCTTGATCAAGAGGAGAAGGTAGTCTTGTGATGGGAATCAAAGAGAATGCTTCCTTGGATGTCATACCTATGCAAGACTCTTTAGATTGCAAGGTTTTGTTCTCTTCATTCTAGGATGATACAAAATCCAATGAATTCAAATCATGGGCATTTTGTGAGATGACAGTTTTAATATTTTGGGAAGGATGATGTTCAAGGCCATTTATTGTGAAGTATGAGTTAGGGGTGTGTTGTGTGATATGGAATGAAGGTGGGTAAAGGATGAGAGGGTTATTAGGATGTCCTACAGAATATTTATGAGGTCCATTGATCAAAGGGGATCTAATGGTTGCTTGCTTGTACATTTCATACCCTCAAGAGTCTTGTTTTTATGTATCCCTAAGGAAGGACAATCAAGAACTACTTGTTGAGTGAAAGAAGACATGAATATTATTTTCGCATTGTATTACCATGGTATTCTCCCTAGGAGGAGAGTTTTGAGGAGAAAAAAAAGCCACATGTGCTTCAAAATTAAGGCTTTGTTCTTCCACAATAAATTCATTCCCAATAGGGGAATGATCAATGATGGGAGTATGAAGACGGGGATGATAAGGAGAGGGTGTTAGGTGAGGGTCTATTGTCATTAAGGTCACAGTATCTTGTTCCATATTATCTACCCCACTAGGAGAGCTTGCAATGTGTTCATCCATATTTGAGGTTTGTAAAGTAGCTTCATCACAAGTGGAGGTATCAAGAGAAGAACCACTATGGTTTGCAAATAGATCTTCCCATAGGATAGGGATATGAGGGAAGGGAGGATCAAGAGTGCCATGCATCTTACTATGGATATATTCAAACACCAACCTATCCTCTTTACATCGAGGAGGGATATTAGGAGATAAACAAGATTAATTGTCATGAGCAGGGAGACTTGGTAAGGTGATGTTGAGGAACGTGTCTATGATCTCATGTTCATGTTGTGTAAGGTCATCCAAAGGGGAATAAGGAGATGGAAAATAAAGACTTTCAAGGCTTGTAAATTCTTGCACTAAAATTCCTTCATCACTAATAGGAGAGGTATGGGAAGAAGAACAAGTTTGTGTGTTATTATTTTCGACATTTCCATTCTCACCAATGGGTAGTATAAAATTAAGGATTGTATTAATGGATTATGTCTTAAAGTCCTTATTATGGAAGCCAAAAGAAAACTCATAAAAGGGGATATTATGCTTATAAAATCCATGTTTAATCAAATCAAGAGCATATATTTTGAAAGAAAACATGATAAGATGAAAGAAAGTACAATGCAATGCAATTTTTAGTTTCTAATTGTTTGTTTACACAATGCAATTATCTGAAAATGATATGTTAGGAATACAAAAGTGAAATTAAAAAATGAATGAGATGATCTAATGGAAGTGAGATTTAACAAAATGCATGGTACTAAAATGAAACTAAAAAATATAATTAGGTTAAGGCACCAAACAAAAGATGAAACGAAGAGTTCTAAGTTCTATAAAATGCAGTTTTGGGGGTCAAAAGGGACTGATTCGCCCAGGGTGGCGAATGAGTCCCAGTATGGACTTTTTTTTAGAAGTTTCAAAAAAATTTGATGGATTTTGATGCTTTTTGAGTCCTATGAGGCAAAACTTAATGAAAAATATAGAATTTCAAAAAATTGACATGAATTTAGATGCCAACAATGCAAGCAAAATGCACTTTATTATGAATGTAAAATTTGAAACCTAGCAAGCAACTCCTAATGCAAGATTAATGGAAGCTAGATGTATGATGGACTCCAAATTATACAATAAAGTATTTGAAAATGCAGGGTCAGAAAAATGGAACATAGATATTTGGCACCCACTTGCTTTCTAACACTTCCAAGGTTTTTCACCTAGAGGAAGAAATATGGGCTAAAATGCTTATGTTCACATTCAAAGATTAATGTGATATGGATGGAAAAGGGATGTAAAATTCCTAGATGTAATGTTTGAATGCAAGAAACTAATAAGATTAATTGAATAATGAATGGAAACTAAAGGAAGATAACTTACTTGAAAACACAATGTGTAATACAAAATCTCCTACAAACAAATGGAAAATTGCAGTAGAAATGAACCAAACTGAAAGTGTGTATTTGGAACCTTGATGAAGACTAGAAATTACATTTGAAATGTTGATAATGATGTTTTTTAGGCCCGGAGGGACTCATTCACCATTCTGGGTGAATCAGACCCAATTCTAGTAAACTCAGCCAAAATCTATTTCTATTAAGAGGGTGTCATAAAATGCAAAAACCACAAAACTGACCTGAAAGTGAGACTCATTTGACACCCATGGTGAATGAGTTCACTTTTGAATTTTTGAATTTTCAAAAGTGGAGTCCAGAGCTTCCAATTTGCACTTTGACTTCCTACAACTGTCTGCTTTCGAAACTCTGATTTATGGGTCTGAAAATGAGTTTTTGCCGATATTTTGACTTGTTGAATGAAGAGAAGACTTTAAAAACCTTGCAACTTGATCTTCAATATTTGTAAGCCTCCAAGAGACCTAAATATACAAACACAAGACAAGAGGGAGAGATGTTGAATGTTAGGGTATGGGGGTTTGCCTTGGTCAAGCTCCTTTTAGGTAATTAAACCAAATGATGATAGAATAGAATGAAACATGCAATAATGGAATAGATTACCTTGCCATGATGATGGATCTCAAAATTATGTAGCAAAACATGAAGGATATTCCCTTGAATGTCTTAAGAAGCTAACTTGATAACTTGCAATGTGAAAGATGTACCTTGCTTGACTTGATGAATGAATGATGTGAATGAGTTATGAGATTAAGAGATGAATGAGAGATGTAAAATGAGGAGAAAAACACATATTTATACACTCTTGTGCCTTCGTAACCATTCATACCTCATCACAAGTTGACATCAAGTGATTTTTAATAAAATCCTAAAAGTAATTTTGAAATATTTTGAATTTGGAGCCAAGGGGGACTCATTCGCCACCCATGGCGAATGCGTCCCACCTAGGACCTGAAAATGGGTGTCAATAATTATCTTGTATTGAATGTTATTTTTCAGGTTTATATTCAAAAATACACTTAATTAAAGCATATAAGGACATAAAAGGGTCAAATAAAGCATAAGAAAGGTGTAAATAGTGAAGTTGTGCCTAGAAAAGCATGAAATCTTATTACAATACTTTACAACACTTCATAATAAGACTTGTGTACTGATGAAAAGGTGATTTTTAGTTGAATTGCAATGAATTGAGTCTAGAAGAGTGTAAAAATGTTTTACAACACTTAACAACACCCTCGCAAGATGTTAATAAAATAATTTTATTTAGTTTGGAAAGGTCCAAGACTTAGTGTGGACGCATAAAATGCCTCACAACACATGAATTAATGCCTAATCAAGTCTATTTGAGCAGGAATTAATCCCATGTCAAGAAAGAGACCCTTTTCTATGGAAGATATGTATTTTGCACAATTTGTTGCTTGGTATGTTTTTGATAGATTTAACTTCAAATCCTTCCAAAGAGAATGGTATACAATGTGAACTATATGTTAAAATTAATGGTTTGAAACATAGATAGATGCATATACACATATACATATTGAAGACAAATAGAGTAATTATATAAGAGGTATTAGAATAACACTTAATCGCTACTAAACATTATAGTAAAAAAGGGAAATTGGAAATGAGCTATTAGAAAAACACTTAAGAATCATAGGAAAATGGAAAATGTTTGAAAACCCACATTAAATAGAACTTTAAAATATGGAGACTAGAAGAGGAAAACTATGATGATGAATAGTTTGCTATGGGGAACTAAAAGAAGAATATCATTAAGAATAATTTGTAATGGAGAAATTCAAAAAAATGAGAAAAAAAAATATCATGAAACATATTGCTACAAGACATATAACATGTTCCATCCAGAGAAATTAACCATGACAATTAACAGTTTGTTATAAGGAGCTTCAAACATATGAGGAAAAAAGAATATCATGAAACATATTTGTAGAAGACAAGTAGTCTATGTAACAATTGTAACTTTGAAACATAGACACACACACACACACACACACACACACACATATAAGACAAATATAGTAATTGTATAAGAGGTATTAGAATAACACTTATTCGCTACTAAATAATATAGATGAAAAGGGAAATTGGAAAAGAGCTATTAGAAAAACACTTAAGAACAACAGGAAAATGACAAATGTTTGAAAATGTACATTAAATAGAACTTTAAAATATGGAGAATAGAAGAGACAAACTACGATAATGGAAAGTTTGTTATAGGGAACTGAAAAAATGAATATCATGAAGAATATTTTGTCATGGGGAACTTCAAACAAATAAGAGAAAAAAGAATATCATGAAAAATATTGATAGAAGACATATAAGATGTTCCATCCAAACAAAATAACCACAACAATCAACAGCTTATTATAAGGATCTTCAAACAGATGAGGAAAAAAGAATATCATGAAACATATTGGTAGAAGACAAGCAGTCTATGTAATAGTTGTAAGAGGTGTTAAAATAACACTTAAGAATCACACTTAAATGACAGGTGAACAAAAACCGACATTAAATAGAACTCATAAAGCCAATGGGTAGCAATAATCAGTGCAAATGTGTATAACACCACAAAATTCAAGCTACATTATTTGGCACTAAATATTATAGAAAAATAGAGAAATTGTAAAAGAGGTATTAGAATAACACTTAAGAGCCAATAAAATAATTTTATCTTGAATATCTTTATGCTTTCATACTAACCCTCTACGTATATATATATAT
>VDFB02057398.1:0-20485 GCA_007258455.2 Sequoia sempervirens
AAGATAGAAGATCTATGATCTATCCCCCAAAAAGAAGATCCCTCTACTAATTCATTGAAAGAAGCATTAACATAACACTATCATAATCACCCCTTATTGCTAAGAGATATAAGCAAACCAACTAAAATTGGGCACAAGACTGTGCAAGGAATTTAGACCTAGAATTGGGTTTGAAAGATGTACAAGAAACTAAAAAAAGGTGTGCATTAAAGCACACACGCATGAGGTGAGAATCACGAGGATCCATTTTTGTGATGATAAATCAAGGCAACACATGAATTTCACGAGAATCGCAAGGATCCATAACTGTGATGGCTAATCAAGGCTCTACACAGTCCCCCATTACACTTTATAATTCAGATCTTGAATTGTTGTAATAAAGCTATGAAATATTTCTCTTGATAATAATTGCTCCAATTATTTCATAGATAGCTTTTGTTAGTTCTAAAATGATGCAATAAATAGGTATTTATGGGAATTTATTCAATTTCCTAAAAAATAAATCACAATGGCTGACTTTACACACTTGAAATTCAAATATTAAATTGGTGATGACATATTTTAATTTGGAGGGAAAATAGGAGGACACTCATGACCAGAGCATGAGTGTCTTGGACCTATTTTCTAGAATAGCTAGTGTCAGGGGCAATGTATTAGTTAAATGCACCTGCTTCCTACTTCCAATTCCTCGTAAATTGTCAAAAATGGGCCATAGAGTGCATAATTTAGGAAACTAAATACTCAATTAGGTCCAATAATTTAAGGGGGGAGAAAACACAAGGTGAAATTGTTTAGGGTGATAATTTACGATGCGACAATCTCTTAGTACTTTGATTCCATCTTCAAAAGGGGAACTATTTCCTTCAAATGATAAGGATATGGATGATTGTGAATCACCGACATCTGTGCTCTTTATGAATGATTGGGGTTTGTTATATTTTACACCTACCTTCATTGGGGAGTATAAAATCTCAACATAAAATCTTAAAGAATTTTGGTAGCATCTACACAATCTTCAATCCCCCCTCCTCGAACATCTAATCTCACCACTACAACCACTTTGTCTAATTCAATGATTGATGCTAGTTATACATCCAATTTTGATGGACATAATTTTTGACAAGCCACCATCATCAAAATAAATGAAATCCATTTATGGAAGAGGATTTAAAATATTTTCTCAATTATAAAGGTAATGGTTGTGACCTATAAATGAACAAGGTATCAAGGTCCCTCTAGAACTTAATTCATATGATTTGATGACCAGTCTTTGTTATCACCCACTAAAGCCTCTTGTTGACCTTTCCTTAATGTGCATATGATATCTCAAAATCCTAATCCATTATCACTTAATCTAGTTAATCCTAAAATAATAAAAACAAATTCCACTACTAAAGAATTGTCATTTGATATCTTTTCAATTGATGAATCCTTAGCTTAATTCCTTGGAGTTTATGAGAACTTACATCGAGATGTCATCATGATCACAAATTTCCTTATTGTTTAAATGTTGAGGCATACTTTGGGAAATATTCTTGTACACTAGATGATATGTTCATCTCTCAAGAAACCCCCGAGAATTCCCTCATCCTCTTGATGTTCCAAACCACATTACCCTTCTTGTAGAAGATATTTTTGATGTCTTGATGGATCCATATAATCTTGAGAAGGTTACCCTAATTGGAAATTTCCTTGACTCTTATAAACAACAAGAACACTCTACTCTTTTATGTGACTTTCTTGAGCTCTTTTCTTGGTCATATTTTGACATGCTTGGTATTGATCCTAAAGTAGTAACACTTAATATTATATCGCATGATGATGTCAAATCCACAAGAAAAAAGATCTGGAAAATGAACCCCAAGGTGGCATTATTGATTAAGGTTAAGATTGATAATTTTTTAAAAGTTGGCTTTATTTTCCCTATTGGCTATTCACCTTGGATATCAAATATTGCAGCTATTGCTAAACCTGATAATCACATTTGTATGTGCACTAACTTTCATGATCTAAATAAAGCTTCTTTGAAAGATGATTTTCCCCTTCCTAACACTAATGTGATCAATGAATCTACTGTTGGATATTCTTTACATTCCTTTATGGAAGGTTTTTCCATATATAATTAATTTTTTATCAATCCTCAAGATCAATATAAAATAGCTTTTATCACACCTTGGGGAATATTTTGTTGGGTGGTCATGTTGTTTAGAATAAAATGCTATAGAAATATACTAATTTTCTATGACACTAATTTTTCATGACTGGATTCATAATATCTTAGAGGACTATGTCGATGATATCTTGGCTAACTCAATCTTGCATCAAGACCATGTAAAAATCCTTTGTCAAATCTTTGAGTGAATCTGTAAATATAATATGCGCTTAAATCCTTGTAAATATGTGTTTGATGTGGGGTAGTCGTAAATTATTAGGATTTATTATGTCACACCATGGTATTGAGGTGGAAAGAAAGAAAATTGATGCTATAATTAATATGCAACCTCCAAAAAACATTTCTCAACTTTATAGTTTACAAGGGAAGATTCAAGCTATTCATCGGTTTGTCTCATTACTAGTGGATCAGACTCTCCCTTTCACTCAAGTTCTTAAGAAAGATTCACATTATCATCGGAATAAAAATTGTCAAAAAGATTTTGATGATTTAAAGTAATATTTGGCTAATTCTCCCATTTTATATAACTAGCCATCTCAAGATGCCCTTTCCTTATTTACACTTTTTCTTCAATTAATGCTCTTGCAATGTTATTGGAACAACATGATGACCATGGTAAATAACATCTTGTATATTAAATCATTCAAACTTTACTCAATTATAATTTCCAATATACTATAATTGAGAAACAATATTTAGCTCTTATATTTGTAACTCATAAATTGAGACATCATCTTTTAAATGTTGAAATCCATGTCATTGCAAAAGTTGATCCATTAATACGTCTCTTTTCAAAAATTGATTTATCAAGTTGTCTTGCTAAGTGGATTATGTTGTTAACAAAATTTGACCTGTTGTTTCTCAAAAATTAATTATGGGACAAGGTTTGACCAACAACTTAGTTGATGCTCCTTCACTACTTTCCCTATTGAATCAAGAATCATTTCCTGATGATCTTTCCTTCATTATAGTTTGATAAGACATGGAATTTATTTTTTGATGGTTCTAGGTGCCGAACTAGCTCCAACGTCGGTGTTATACTAACAACCCCTTTAGGAAAGCTAATTCACCTATCTTACCATCTAAATTTTGTATGCACTAACAACATTACAAATTATTAAGCTCTTATTGCTGATTTGTGTGGGGTGTTATCTCAATATTCAATATCTTCATATCTTTGCTGATTGATAAGTAATTATAAGACAAATCAATGTATCTTATCAAGAAAAATAAGATAAATTATTTCAATATTGTGACTTGGCCTTTTCAATATTAAAATGTTTTTCTTCTTACACTATTGACAATATTACTTAAAAAGATAATCGACCAGTGGATGCAATGGAAAGTGATGCCTCACTTATATCCCTTGAAAATTCATTTGATTATTTCCAATTTACCATTCATAATCTCTCTTCTCCATCAATCTCTACAAATTCTACTGAAATTAATTTTTGTTACAACATTGATTCAAATGAATGGTACTCCCATATATTTCAATATTTACATGATGGTACTTTTCCTGACTCTTCATCTAAAAATATTTTATCTTGTTAAGAAATATAGCATCATAACCCAAAATCTTAATCCATTTCCTACATAACCCCATGAGAGATAAACACACATACAATTAACCATAATGCATAGATCAAATAGGCATGCCACAAGATAGTACAAAATATACCCTGGGAAAAACCTCAAAAGAGAAAAACCCAACCTCCAAAAACATCCTTACTCCATCTATTATTCAACAATAAAGAAATACAAGTGTTACAATGAATACCTTTAAAGCATCAAGACTCTCTAATGCATCCCCATGTGTCCAAGCATGAATCCATACACCCCATGCCATGCTTCACATATGCACTCCTTAGAAAGACTCAATAATGATAGCTCACTCACCGAGCCAACCTTAACCACAAAACATGTGCTTTCTTTTATAGGCTCAATCTCACACAAATACAACCAAGTGGTAAGATAAAAACCATGTACCACAAAAACATGTGAATACAAAACCACTAACCCCTTATTTAATATTAGGTACTAATTTTTCACTTTATGTAATATTTCCCAATTGATATTAAATTATTATCTCATGCCTCTCACACATTAAATAATAATACAAGGATACAATACAACATAAAGTGGCCCCCAAATAATTACCTAGTGTGAATAACCACCCCACTTAGGTGCATAAAAAATAAATAATTATTTAATTACAATATTTTAATATAACATTTTATTCAATGGTGTACAACACCATATCCCAACATTCTCCCACTTGTTGTATACATTGCATAAGGGATCAATCAATGAAATACGTCATCATGGCCATACATGAAATCACATGAATCTCCAACATACTCTTGTGCTCCATCAAGATACTTGCAATAAAACCAAAGTGACCACCATCCAAAGAAACAACTCCTCTCATCCTCTAATGTGCTACCTATGGAAGAAAAGTTACATTCCAAGGTGAAGATGCACCAATCCAAGAACACAAGCATCAAATCCAAGTGATAAAAAAGGCTCCAAACAATATTATATCAAGTGTAAAAAACCCACATGATCAAAAGTAGCATCCAAAAAACATGCTAATACATCCAACCATCCATACCTCCTAGGTATCAACAACATCAGTAAATTCATGCCAACAACATATGCAACCCACAAACCACAATCAAAAGCTCCCTATATCAAACTTTTTAATGAAGAACATACATGTCCAGGAACTCCCACTACATGGGTAATGTCAAAGCATATCAAGTCTACCAATCAACACTATATCAATGTGTGATAAATGATCAACAATGAAGTACCAAGAGCAGTCGCAATGATCTACACATGCAACATAAACAGATGCATAATATCTCACAACATGTCACCACCATCTTCCCAAATCATATGAACATGAACCTATAGGAAGGAAACATAGAATGAAGAGAGAAAACCTTTAAACCATAACATGTCCTTCTACCAACACCTTAAAAGTGCAATGTTGTGTCAAGTATGATCTCCTAACAACCCCATATGAGAAGCCTCAACAACACCCAAAACAATGTTCAACCTCTTAGATCAAACACAACATATGAATCATGTATAATTCCAACATGGATGCAAGCATCTCTAACCAAGGAAATAAAAATCAAAGTAACCATTCCCAAATTAGGAAATCAACCCAATAACCATCCCCTAAACTCCTCATCAATGAATGATAACATAAACTCAAATGCACAAGGAGATAACCATGCCAAACATCTCTCAAAATTAATCCTCTAGAACTAACTATCCATAGCTCAATATCCATATCAATGAAAGATAAAGTAATATAAACTCATGATAAACAATCCTCAAATGAGTCTCTAAAATCAATCACCATGAATCAACTCATTCCCATGAGAAATCAAAGCACTCAAAACATATTCACATTAAAAATAGGTTGGGAAATATCTATTAGATGATAAACCACTGAGTAGACCAAGAGTGGGGAATGAGAATGCTCCTCTAGGATAACCAAGTCATTAGGACTCACTCCAAGAACAATCTCCTCTATAGGTCCATCATGAATTCGCATCCATATCCAGGTGAAAGCTCCTCAGTCTTCTTGCTAAAACCTTCGAAGAGTAATTTCCTCAAGAAAATGTCTCAAATCACAAAAGAACTCTAGTCTCACCCATGCATCCAAGCATCCATGAATACCTCCAACTGATTAATCCATGCCGAGCTCTAAATGCAACATCACACTATCATGAAGCTCCCAAGAAAATCACCAATGTACTCAATACCAAGAGAACCAACAAGATCAATGTTAAAGCTCCAACTATAGGATCAAGAACCCAACATGACATCATGATCTAAACATCTCCTAGGAGATCACATGCAACAATACATAAACATCCTTGTCTCAATTAAACCCACATCATGTGCCAAAAATATAGAAGCTAGCATTAAGAGTAAACCATGGCCATAATACCAATATAATCTAAACTAAGAAATCACATCTCCAATCTCATGAAGATAAGCATATCCTCCATGAATATCAACCAATTCCACACACACTCAACTAAAATCCTAGCAACTCTAGAGAACAAGTGAAACCAATATCTCCAAGAAAAGAAGATACATACAACTGCCATCAAGCAATCAAGAATCAATCCTACACTACCAAGTCATCACTATCAAAAGCTCCCACTAAAATGTGTAACCAATAAATGTAACAAAGATTTCATGACATCATGATAAAAACAACATACTAAAAATCCCATCAATGGACTAATCAGGTACTTTAATCATCCATCTTCTCATCCCAAAGAAATATAACAATGCACAAATGGCCACATATAAGGCCAATTGACAAAATCTACATCAACACTGAACCAATCTCATGGATATAGATAGTGCAAATCCAAGCCATCCTAATGCAAATAAATAGGTAGCCAACCCACACACTTTCATAGCTTATGATCACAGTAATGTATCATGAAAAATCATTATCACATTAATAACCTGCAAAGTGAGATATCAAAGAAGATAATCTTGTCATGGACATCAAGACTTAAAGACCAAATCAACCACATATATTATTTTCCAAAAATGTCCATAAATAACCATAGTCAAGGAAATAATCAAGCAACAAGGAGATGAGAACAACCTCCTATCACCAAACCATAACACCACCAGACAACCATATGTATGATCATGTCATGTCAATGCTCAAATGTACCTGCATATCCATGAAACCATAATCAGAGCCAATGATGTACCTACACTCAACTATCACCTATACAAGACTCCAAGTCTCCACTCATGTCAACCCATATCCTCAAAATCAAAGACAACTTGTGTACCTACCATCAAATTCCAACTCTGAAAAACATCGGTAAACCTATACTAGGAAGCACCAAACTGATAATCAACTATACCATCATAAATATCATATAAAAATGTACTCCATCAAGGTTTCATCTCTTGATTCATTTGGATTCTCACACAATCATACCTTGAATCTCAAGAACCTACAAGTGATCAAACAAGTTCAATATGTTATTTGCACCACAAACTAAAAATATGGTTGATCCATTGTGTAGTACATTGTCCATGCTCTCCAATTCCTATTCAAAATTGAGAATTTGATTCTGTATGTAAAATTTATTCTCAAAACTATGTACAAGAGAATATCTACTTTCAAGCCCCACAAAAATAATTAGAAAACAAAATAATGGAACCAAACCTATACCACTGTGTATTTCTTGAAACTAGCTTTCCAACGAGTATAAGAAGTTGAAAATTTAGCATCCTGGGTGAAAGTTATGCCCATTTGAAAAAAATTGCTATAATTTTCCCAATTTGGCCTATCTAGTGGCCTATCGGTGGTGCTTAGATGGTGGGTCAGTGGTTGGCTAGTGGTCTACCGACAACCTAGCTAGAAATCATCATCACTAGGGGATGGCAAACCCGAAATGCATTAGAATCAAATTTAATTTTCATTTTTTAAAGGTTCTACAGTGGATTTCAAAATATTTTAAATTTCATTTAAATGGGTGAATTTTACATTTCATGGTGGACTTTAAAAAATTTAAAATTTAAATTTTTTTGTTTGGGCGGTTTAAAATTTTTGGGTGAGATTTTCCCTACCGATGGTCGAAAAAGCTATTTGGGCCTGATAGGTTCATACTGACTTGTCACGCTGCGCAACAGAGGTCGTGGTGGGTCCCCCCACCCCCCGCCACACAAACATTTATTTATTTTTATTCCTTTCAATATTTTTTAGTCAAACTTTTAATTGTAGGGATTTCATAATTTATTTCTACAGATTTGATTTTTGAAAAGGGTCTATATTTAGTTTCTGCATGTTAATATTTGACGCTCCTATGACTGAGGGTTTTGGGCCTAATTTTTTTTTGCATTTTTTTCTACTTTTCTAAAATAGAGAAAATTTTATGCCATTTTCCATTTCTCAACCATCTTGGATCCAATGGCAAGTTCCATTTTGTCTCAAGAGGCTATCCATGAATTTTCCTCTATAAAACCCTCATATGAAAGCTCAATCCAAGAAACCCTCTTTCCCAAATTTTGCATGCCTTAGATCTGCAATAAACCCAACAAATCATGATAATCCAAAAGCTCAAATCTACAAAAAATCACTTGCAACATGTGTTCCATACCTTATAATACCTTAAATCTAACATGCATGTCCATGGATTCAAATTTACACAAATCTACTCAACACAAGGGTTATAACCAAAAACATTAAAGCTCACACCTCCCATCACCCATAAATCTCTAATACCACTTGTTAGGAAATATAGCATCATAACCTAGAATCTTAATCCATTTCCTACATAACCCCATGATAGATAGATGGTCATAATTGTAACATTAATGCATACATAAAATAGACAAGCCACAATATAACATAAGATAAACCCTGGGGAAAACCTGAAGAGAGAAAAACCCAGCCTCCAAAAACATCCATACTCCATTTATTATTCAACAATAAAGCAATACAAGAGTTACAATGAATACCTCTGAAGCATCAAGCCTCTCCAATGCATCCTCATGTGTCCAAGAATGAATCCACACATCCCATGACATGCTTCACATATGCACTCCTCAGAAATACTCAATAATGACAACCCATTCACCCAACCAACCTTAACCAATAAACATGTTCTTCCTTTTATAGACTCAAGCTCACACAAATACAACAAAGTGGTAAGATAAAAACCATGTACAACAAAACCATGTGAATACAAAATGACTAACCTCTTATTTAATATTGGATACTCAATTTTCACTTTATTAAATATTCCCCAATATTAAATTATTATTTCATGTCTCTCACACATTAAATAATAATACAATACAATACAACATAAAGTGGTCCCCAAATAATTACCTAGTGTGAATAACCACACCACTTAGGTGTACCACAACTAAATAATTATTTAATTACAACATTATAATATAACATTTTATGCAATGGTTTACAACACCATATCCCAAGAGAGATCGCATTCAAAAACTTGCAGCATGATATATTATTTTATCTAGCATCCTATATCGAAGAGGATACAATGATCTTCTTCTTCATTGCTTTAAAAAGTCAAAGATCCCAATTTCCCTTGGGGAGGCCCATTTAGGTGCTTGCAGAGAATATTTTGGTGTTCAATATTTTGTGCACAGATTGCTTCATATAGGTGAAACAACAAAAAATGGGGTTAGGGTGATTTTGTATGGTTTAGAACATAAAGCAAGACCCACTTTCCAATTATCTCATACAAGGATAACCCTAGAGATCTCAATGCAAAGGAGAAAGAGATCTTGCAATAGGGTTGTCATAGAGGTTGATTATAAACTAATGAGGGGTCCACCAGCAAGTTAAGACTTGGAAAGACAAATGCAATGCAACATGTAGTGCTTAACACTAATTTAATGCAATCTTTCACTATATGACCTAGAAATGCAAATAAAACAAAACAAAAAGCTGCAAAATGAAATGTGTGTACCTAGAAATTTGAAGATGACTAGATGAGGCTTTGAAATGATGGAAACAATGATCTTAATGTTGAATGGGACTCATACACTAAGCTAGGCGAATCAATCCTAGATTTGGATTTCTGTGCAGAAACATGAATCTTGCAAATAGGTATCTGAATCTGTAAAAACTTGAATTTTGACCTAAATTGGGACTCATATGCCAAAATTGGTGAATCAGTCTAGTTAGGTTTTTTTAGAACTTCAGAATCTAAATATGGTCTTCAATTTCTACTCTATGCTTCTTGATTGATTTTTGGATCCAAAACCTTGATTTGCAACCTATACAAGTTCTCCAAGTATCTTCAATGCAAGGTGACAACTTTGACAATTTTGAACACTTTGGAAACTTTCTCCAAAATTTCTACTCAATGTGTCTTCAACCTAAACCTACAAATCACACACTAAAGAGAGGGAAAAATGTTGTTTTTTCAATGGATAGGGGTTTTCCTTGGTCAAACCCCATTTTGGTAATCAAACCTTGAAATGAAATGAAATAGGAATGGAGGATGATGAATGAACAAAATATGATGTTGCAACTCATCAAACCCTAGCAATAAGAGGTTGCAAACATGTACGAGATGGATCCAATGGATGTAAGTCTTGACTCTCTTGAATGGGATAGATCTTGAATGAAATTCTAGCTTGAATCATAAAACCCTACATCACAATTGTTAGCTAAAAAAAATGATGCATGAAGACTTTGACATGATGCTTGGTGCTTGAATAATGCTCTAAAATGTTTGATAATCTACCCTTGAATGCTCTTGAATTCTCTTGTAAACACTTGAATGATCTTGTGAACTCAAACTTGCTATAAGGATGAATACTTGAATGCTTGGGGTGAAAATGAGTGAAATAAACTTGTATTTATACTTGATTATGCAAGAATTCCTGAAATTAAAACACTACAACTAACATCAGATCTAGGAGGATCAAATCCCACCAAAAATTTGAATTAATTTTAATTTTGGGCCACACGGGACTCATACACCTAAGGTGGTGAATGAGTCTCATTAGGCATAATTTATGGGACCAAATTCAAAATGCTTAGAAAGGTGTAAAACCAGGATCGAGACCCAAAACCCTAGGTGGGACTCATACACCCAAGGTATAAAATGAGTCCCAAACCACCAAATCTAGGTCACACAACCTGAAAATACCTAAATTATGATTGGATGTTGGTTTGTGTCAGGATTATCCTCGAAAAGATGCATTAAATGAGGCTTGTGGCTATAAAATAAGGCCAATTAAAGCATAAAGAATCCCAAATATTAATGACAATGCTAGAAAGGTGTGAAAGTGTGTTACAACACTTTACAACACTAAATAAGGTAGGATAGGCAAAAAAAATTTAAAAATAAGTTTATTAGGTTTAGTCCATTAATACAACCTTAGAAGAGTGTGAAAGTGGGTTACAAAACTTCACAACACTTTAGCAAGCTACCATTTAAGTTCATTAGTTCACAAGGTCCCAGGACCTAATGTGAATGTGTTAAACACATTACAACACTAAATCAAGGCAACATTAAGCTCAATTTAACAAGGAGGGCCCAAATAGGAAAGAAAAGGTAAAAGGGATACTTTTTTTGTTGCCACAATAGGCTACTATTGGAAAAGTATGGAACAAGATTCTTTTTGTTTTGTCAAAAAATTTCCTTAATGTCAACAACATAATAATTTGATTTGAGCTCCTACCCAAGAACTTCATCCTCAAGTCTCTCATTGGTCATTTTTTGTATGGGGCTTAGATATAATTGGAAGGATTTCTCCCCCTTCTTCCCAAGGACATACATTTATTACAATGGCTATTGTTACTTCATGTAATGGGTTGAAATAGTTCTAATTTGATTCACAATGACTGAAGTTATTGTCACTATATCCTTGGAAATATTATTGCACAATTTGATCTTCCTTTTGCATTGGTTTCTGATATTGGTGTGTCATTTAAGAATAAATAATTGAAGAAGTTTTGTGAAAAATTTCACATCCAACATCACTTATTGACACCATATTATCCTTAACCAAATAGTCAAGAAAAAACTTCTAACAAAATAATTGAAAAAATTATACGAAAAAATATCACAAACATGGTAAAGATTGACATACTCAACTCTTGTATGTATTATGGGCTTACCAAACAAGTGTTTGTATAGCTATGGGTACCACCCCATACAACCTTGTGTATGGAATTTTTATGCAATCATGCCTTTGGAGTTAGAAATCCATTCATTACGAATTTCTCTCAGTAGAATTTTAGATGAAAATTCCAATAGAGAACAATGACTTCAACAAATTGAGATGCTTGGTGAATAACACATACAAACTTTGAAACATCTGCAAGATTATAAAAAAAGTATTCAATTCAATTACAATGAGCATATCATTCATCACTCATGTAAGGTGGAAACTAAGTGCTTTATAAAAACCAACATAATGTAAATGTCACGCCAGGTGAAAAAGGAAAGTATAGTCCGAATTATTTAGGACCTTACATCATCATGAAAGTTTATGCATCATATGCATTTAAACTATCAACAATGAGTAAGTATGCTTCTCAAAGAACCATTAGATATATCTTTAATGTGGGAAATGATTTATGTAATTTTCTTCCCAATGTACTTGTGAATGGTATACTATTGCTAAAGGCATGTACATTAGATAGCTAATGCAATATCTATTTAATGTGTGTTTCTTCATTTTATGACAAACATTTATGTGTCTTGAATTTTGATTAATTTTATTTATAATGATAATTACTTGTTTTCTAGCATACAATTCAATAATTTGTGTACCATGTTAATTAGATCATTATTGAATTTAATTACATTATTTCATTATATCTTAGATATATTTAATTCAATATTTTTTACTAAGCAATTATGTGTTGAATTTAATCAAGAAATTTCACTAAGTTGTTGGTTAGATCCACACAACCCTATAACCAATACATGTATTGATTAGATCATTGTCATATTTTAATCAAATTACAATTATATATAGTTAGCCATACATGTCAATTATTACACATAATCATATATTTGTTGCATTTAATTAAAAATCATATAGTTTTAATTAAATAAAAAAATGGCATCAAATCATCTCATAAACACATATATGGTGAATCAAAATGCTCATAAATACCATAGTACCCATATAAATCCAAATATCACCACTCTAACAAAATGTGGCATGTCATACATAATCATGTCATCAACCTATAGGCTTATGGCTATCAAACCCCTTAGGGCCTAGTGGTGGTGGGCAGTGTGAAATAGTAGATTGTGAGTAACTCCTAGAGCTACTTCATTCCTATACACCCTTGATCTTTCCTCTAAGTTTTTCTATCTCTTGTGCCTCCATATATTATTGTTGTAGTTGATCTCTCTCAACTCACACCCTCTCTACCTCTTCTTGTAGAATCATCACCTGAGAGTGATTGGAAGAAGAAGATGATCCTGCTCTTGTCTCCTAAAGAACAACTAGTGCCTGATCTCTTTGTCCTCACATCTGCTCATATGCAACTCTCAACCAAATAATATGCTCAAATATCTTCACATGTGACCCCACAATTTTTTGTGGCCTATAGATGGCCCACACTAGCTATCAAAGCTACACAGTAGGAACAACCTTTTCCATGCCTTGACCCATATAATCGAGTCATTCCTACATACCAACTACAAGAATAAAAACAAGCATTGAATTAGACATCTCATCACATTAAAGATGGAAAATAGAAATCAGACACAACATCTAGTATACTAATAAATCAAAAACAAAAGCATATACCATCTCACCTAGATCATCTACTTGCTAGTGGGATCTATGGGTATGGTAATTATGGCTAAACCTAGAGTCTCTTGTGATGCTAGGGGCATGGTAGTAGCTTCTTTTATCATCTCCCCATGCTCGTGGACACTCGGTCTTTATAATATATTAGGAAGTGCTCATAATGCATGAGGATGAGACTTAATCCTCTCCTTTTAGGTATCATTGGCCTCCTTTTTCTCCCCTAGGAATTCTCTTGTCATTGTTGTTGATTGATCCTCCTCCTCATCACCTCCACCACCACCCTCAACGTCATCTATCTCATCCTCCTCAAACTCCCTGCCTCACCATGGTTATGGCCTTGGGTTGCCAATAGGATGGTATCTAGAAAATACAAGAGATGGAGTGGTGGGGCTCTACCATGTTGTATATATAATACTCACCCCCACATCATCTACTTTAGATACAAGATGTACATCTCAATCCTCATCATTGGAGTCACATAAGGTGATTCCCATGATGGTTGATTGAGTCATATATCTAATTCTATAAGAACTACAAGCTAATAAAATATATATTGGTTAGGCAACATGGACTCCTTGAGAACAAAAAAAATAGTCAATTCACTTGATCAAAATAAAAAGGCATAATAATATACTCATGGTGATCGATAAAAAACTAGTCCCATTGCATCCTTGCTAGCTATTGAGACCGACCAAACAAAGAATGTAACCTCATATACGATCTCCATGTCATGTTTGCAACTTGTAATCTATCAAATGCCACTTTCCAATATAATAAATCTCTAAAGTACCAAAATATCCTCAAGCGATAGGTACATTATTGGTAAAAAGTCCATGTTGGCTCTATCAGACACCTTGTGGGCCGCATACATGCGATGTGATCAAATGTACACACATGCATGAGGGTTCATGTCATCAAATTTTTTTACTCATAATGAACACAACAACCAAGATCATGGTAGTGGTGAGCCAACATGCTTTTCCCCTAGGTGAACATGATGCATTGACCCTCCATAGCACAAATGGTATGCACAAGGCCCCAATGAAGGTGTGTGCCTTTCCCATTGGAAGATGACATAAATACTACATTTACAATTAAAATATGACATATAAGAGGGATATATACATCAGCATGTAGTATCCATCACAAATACATTCGATCCTTGCATCCTCTAGCATAGAGTGGTTGATGCAATATATTTGGTTAGCTAGGATGTCATTTGGTGTCCTCCCCTCCTTGATTCATATAGTCTCACCATGTATGGGGAACAATAGAATCATGTATACATCCTCAAGCATTATATTCATCTCCCCTGTTGAAAGATGGAAGGTTGAGATGACTGCATTCCACTACTCTATAAGTTCCATCAACATTACATCATGATATCTCATGGTTGGCATGGTATACAACCACAGTAATCACACACCCTTAGGTGTCTTGCCTCTATCAGTGATAGTATCTCAGCATGCTCACGTAAGATTCTATAGCCTGAAGTAGTGCTTATCACCATTGAGTTGTGTTGATGATGTTTTACTTTAACAACTCAGTGAGAATATATCATCCTATCTCTCTTGAAAGGTAAATCTCTATCGACAAGCCTCAGAGATAACCCCGAGGGTCTCTAATGTCAGGTCTTGACAATGCATAAACAACTTAGTGATAAAATGTGAAAATCATTAATCACAATGGGACCTTACCACAGTAAAATCAGATCTTTAATTTATTAGATCTAGCAATATGATGACACTTCAATCCTAAATCTAATCCAAATGATAAAATAAATAACAAAAGATAAGGGTTTCAAAGAGATTTCTAGATTTAACACTAACCCTAAGATTAACAATGCAAATGACAAACACTCAAAATGGACTGTCCCTCAAAAATATTTCTACTTGACCCAGATGGATCTACAATCTTATAAAAATAGTGCAATCTTCTAAGGTGTTAAGATTTTCAAATCATGAACATTCATTCAAACAACCCTATTGAAATTGAAATGAATAAACCCTAACAATTGAACTAAGCACAATGAATATAAAAGTCCAGGCTAACTTTTCAAAGCAACTAACAATCAATTGGTTGCGAAAAGTATGGAACAAGGATTGCTGCAACACTTCAAATATCAAATCATAAACATCATTGAATCGAATCTAATCCTAAGTATCAATTTTCCTCAAAGCAATTATAAAGATAGAATAACAAGAACCATGCAAGATAAGAAGAACACAAGTATGGCACCAAATCTCAATGTCATTACTTGCATCAAATTATCCACTGTAGCAACAATTCCAACTTTTTGTTACAATATTTGCTTGATAACAACTACTTGCTAACTCTTGCTCTACTTAATTCGCTTCTATAATAGCTATCTCTCTATTCGTCTATGTCTATGTCTAGCCCTTACAAATGAGGAAAAATGCCATATTTATAGAGACCCCCCAAGATATGTCGGCCTAGTTAGGGTTTTACAATAATAATAAGCCACAACAAGTCGACCAAGAGAAATTCAAAATGAGATAAAATATGCATTAAATGCATGAACTTCATCCAGGTCGGCATGGGATCTCCAATGCAACTCGGACTAATGCATGCAAAATAATAGGGAAGCACAAATCTCGATGTAGCCCAGCATTAACTATCTTCCCCTTTGTCTTTATTTTGATCCAAGATTTCATGCACCTTCAAAAGCACCTTATCCAAGCCGGCTACAGGTGGCAAAGGAAAAACCTTAAGTCGACTCTCAATTGATGTAATATCCTCCCTTGATTGTTTAACCAATTTATCCCACTCAACATTATATGTTAGATATTTATCAATAACAACAATGTAGGTGGCCGCATCATCTAATTGGTGTTCAGTAACAGGATCATCACTGACTGGAGCATAAACATCATGCCACCACCTTCTCAGCTGCTCTAAACTCAAATATTTAGGTGCAATCTTCCTTCTCCCTATTATTATCTCAAAGAAAGCAATGCATCCATTATAAACACCAGTTAGGCTATCCTCAATTTGCCTCCTCTACTTGTATATCTTCTTCAGAACCTTTTGCCTGATTTGCAAAGCCTAAAACCACTCCCAAGGTTTGACAGCTCTGGAGGAAGGGAGAATTCCATCACTTACAATCTTATCCTTGGTATACTCCATGATGGTTTTGGTTTTCTACAACAAGAGGTTTGCATCTTCCTTATCTTGAGCTAATACCTCCTTCAACCAATCAATTTCCCTCATAGCATATTTCCTTGTTGAAAGAATATTCTTGATAGCCTCATTTACTTTAGTTCGCACCCCTTGTAACCAATTCGCTATAGCAAGAGTGGAAGCCTTCATTCTTTCAAGCCCAGTGATAGTTTCTTGGGGTAGGAGATTTTCAGTAGAGGACGAGGAACTAATGGACTGCAAGGGTTTCATCAGATCTTCCAAACATTTCTTGAGTCCCTCAATCTCCTTCTTAATCTCCTGTTTAGTCTTTATTTCTTTCCTCAATCTACCCAAGATGACTGCACTGGAACCCTGATAATCTTCAATGTCTTGCTCAATGGAAGTAGGCCCTAAATTGATAGTCTGTAGGTTGTAATCTTTTGTAGTAACCTCATCTCTATTCTTATCTGGAGTAGGAGTTGCAATGTGAACCACCCTATTGCTCACCTAATCCCTTTATATCTTTTAAATGACCCTAGCCTTCTTTTTTCCTTTATCTTTTCCAATCTTAGCCAACAACTCATCCCAATTGGGTGGAGTGTCCTCCACAACAACCCGCTTTCACTTTATTTCCTTGTCCAACCAATTTTGAATAATGGACTCCCATTGTACTTTACTCTATCCCACCTCTTCCTGTTGATCTTTAGGTGCTTCTTCATTCAAATTCCGCTTCTCAGGAATTTCTTCGGCCTTGTCCTCCTTTTCTTTAGCATGCTCCTCTTTGTGCACAGGTGATGGAACCTTTTTTGCTCCTTCTTCTCTTGGAGGTGATTTGACCTCTTTAGTTCTAACTGGTGAATCCTCATATGCAACTAGGGGAGACTGCATCACATTTTCTACTTCGGCCTCAACATTGTAAAGCTCACCCTCATGAAATTCTTCTCCTTCTGTTTCCTAATGATCCTCAGCTTCCTTAGATTCACCTAATTCATCGTTTCGAGCTTCAGGGACATCATTAGGTTGTTCCTCATGAGAAGTAACCAGAGGAGGATCTACTTTGGGCACACTATTCTTGGGAGGAGTCCTTGACTTCCTTGTATACACCTGTGTCTTTTCTTCCGAACTCTTTACATTTACCACAGGTGGATTAACTTCCTTTCTATTCTTAGAACCTTCCTTTTGTGACAATCTTATGATTCTTCTCCTTTTAGGTAAAGGAGCACCTACCTCAAGACTTTGCTTTTCAACTTCCTCCACTCCAGATTTCTTAGCCTTTGAAGTATGCCCTCTTTTCTTAGCAATAGGCTTTCTTTGTTTTTCTGCTTCCTAAGCCTTCTCCATTTGAATATCTTTGATTTTGATCTTGAGAAGGGATTCCACCTTGCCTTTACCTATAGGAATTTGTTGTGTCAAATTTGGACCTCTTGGAATGGAAAGATAAACCAAGAGTACTCATCTCCTCTTTTGAAGCCTGAGCTAATATGATGGAAGGGCATGCCTTCCCAGCACTTGTCCTCAAAGGGAAGTCTCCACCAAACCCAGTCTTATGTTTGTCTCTCTTAACAATAGCATCAAAATCACATATTTGTCTAGTGACCTCCAGAAGTAAAATATGATTAGTGGGATACCTTGGAAGCCTATATGGAGCCCTTTGACATCCATCAACTTGGATATATGAGAAGGTTGGGAACTGAATGAACCAAGCACCATATTTCTTGATGAGCTCCTTGGCTTGGTCTGAAATCCTCATATGTTCTGCACCCTAAAGCAATCTGGGGATATGCATGGTGAATGCATCATTCACCCTCATGTAGCTCGAGCTTCCTAAATGAAATTGAGGGTAAACCTCATAGATAACATCCTGCCCAAAAAAACCCTTGGTACTTAATCCCTTGTATGGATGAAATATTGCAAGTACATAGACTAAGTACGAGGTAATTGTGAAGGTCTTGGTTTGCAGCACACTAGACAACTACTCATGAATCACTTTGCTTATGGCACCTGCCCAATGATAGTTAATTTTTTCTTGTCCCATCCTTGTAATAACATGGCACATCTAATTCTCAAACATACCTACATTCTTTAATCCAACCACCCTGTTAAGAAGAGTGATGGCATCATAATACTCCTTGAATTTTGCTCTGAATAGTTGTTTAGGTAGTTTGGAATAGTGAGACTTGGGCTTCTCTAGCTAGGAACTGATAAGCTATTATGATTTAATAGTCTCTTCTTCATACTAATTTTTAGCCGCCTCCATGTTAAAAGCCACCACATGAGATCTTTCTAGCATGTCAAAGGTCTTAGCTATGGAGATAGGGTTAAAATTTTCCACAATCCTCCCTTGAGGACCAATAATTCTCTGTGTATCCTAGTCATGATATCTGGCACACTCAAGGACTAACTCATAACACTACATTGTAGAGGGAAAACCAGCTACGTGTGCCAATCCTGACTCCAACATTCTTGTAGCCACTAGAGGAAGATCTTGCTCTACCATTCTTCCTTTGAACTCCTCATAGTCCCATAGTCCAATGTTGGTATATGTTACTTTTGACCAGACAGAGGTGATCTTTCTCTCTAGAATTTTTCTCTTGATATCCATCTTAATCGCTGCGCTGGATCTGAAAGACCTCCATGTCACTCTTAGCTTTCCCAGCTACTACCTTGCTAGATTCTACCTACACTTGACAAAGAAACGATAGTAAAAACCATAGGAAACCAATGTTAATCAATCAAAATCATCATTAAAATGAATCCCATATAAGCAAGGTGTCATTAAACCTCAAATAAAATGATCATATTAAACTTCGGGTTTCAGGACCATCTGCGGAATCCAGGCCAGGGAGGAATTTTGGAGAATTATGGGCCAGGCGGATTCCAGTGGAATAAACATGAAAACACCTACTAGCAACTTAATCCGATCATTATCAATCAAAAAATAGCATGTGAGATCTCAAAATAGCATAAATTAATCATAAAATGCACCATCATTCATTAACACATCATGCTATTTCATATTCTTTCACTTTCCATCAGATTTCAGAAAATCCGCATGTGACGGATTTCCGCGAAGGAAGAGACATTCTACACAATTCGGAAAAACTAGGGAACCAAGGATTTTGGGAAAATCCAGAGTCGACGGAAATCCGCGAAGAAGGTGAATCTCTGAAAAATAGCAGATTCTGGGAAAATTAAAAGGACAATCAGGAAAATCTGTTAGAGCCGGAAAATCCCGAACTGGGTGAAAAACCCGAACATCGACCTTCAAACACGATTCACCCAGATTAATGGATTGATCATGAATTTCAAGAATCTAGGCTTGAGATAAGTTTGAAATGGGCCTTCCATAGGTTTTCTTAGAATTCTAGGCCAATTCAAAAGCAAGCTAAGGTGAAATGGTGATGCCCTAGGTATCAAACCCTACAGATCTGCCATTGACGCACATGGAAGCTCAGGATTCAAACATTTCAACTACTAAATCTTCACTAGGGGTTACTCACGGCTCTCAAGCAAGATACTTCATAATGCAAATGAACAAATGACCTCAGTACTTACTTGGGAGATGATAAACAAAGCAATTTCGGGCAACCCTAGCATCAAACGCTCAAAGACACAAAAATTTGAACCCTGAACATGTCTAAAACATCAATGACCAATCACATTCATCAATTGAAAGAAAAGCAACGTGTACATACCATTTGACGAAGCGAAATCAATCTTTAGAAACAACAAATGTGAGCCTAATGGCGCTCGACAAAGACAACAACAACGATGCCCAAGAAATCACCACCAAATCGAATAATTCGCAGATGAAATGCCTCAAATAAGTCAATCACCAAAATAATG
>VDFB02057399.1:0-24809 GCA_007258455.2 Sequoia sempervirens
TTATTAAATCATTGATTTGGGAATTTGTAGTACTTTGAATAAAATGCAATGGGAAATTTTTAAATACTATTTGTTTCAATTATGCATATGTAAATAATTTTTCTTATATGGCTAGTTTTTTCATCAATATATCTATTTGGGGTTAAAAGTATAGTAAATATTTTGGTAGAACAATTGGCATGTTACATGTGGTATCAAAGCTACCGGGTTCAACTCTGGAACCTATGTGCTCGCCATAATTTCCATCCAAGATTGATTGAGTCTACTGTTTGGAACTTCTTGTACCAAGATGGTGTGTCTTAAGTTAACTGCAAGAAAGTCAGTAATCAGGAATGAGCACTACCTGAGGGAAAATAAGGAAAACAAGGCTATTATTTGCACAAATGAGGGTACCAATTATGATAATGTTGTTTGGCTAAGTGATACTGAGACGATCAGTCACGCTCTTTCATGAATCAATCAAGAGAAGAGGAGGATGAAAGAATAAGCAAATTTTAATCATTTACCTCCTATTTTCTCTAGCAAAGTTTGACTCTTTGTCACTTTCTAGGGATGCACCCTTGGAATATAGTGTCAGTCCAACCTTAATATTTAAGGACCCTCAAGTTCTCCTTTATTGAAAGTCATTGTTATTACCTCAAGTGATGAATCAGAGGGATATGTTCCCCAAAATTGTGTCTGAAGATAAATCTGAAGGTTACTATCCATTTTGGGATAGAGAGGAACAAATGGGAGATGAACAAGAATCTAAGGGGTATACCCCACTAAGTTATGTATCTGAGAGCGAATCTAATGGAAACTCTCCTCTTGACTATTTGAATAGTCATTCTATGTAAAAAAAGGGATATTGAAATCCTTATGAATAAATGAAAGTTATGTATTGTAAAAAAAACTCAACATGAAATATCTTTTATGTGTAAAAATTTGTTCTTATGCTTTCTTTGTGTAAAATAAATCATGATAGAATCTAATGTAGATGAACCTCCTGGTATAACCATTATTCAAACAATGGTTAGGACAAGAACCAATCCTGGAGGGAGCCAAGAAGTTGGACAAGGCTCAAGTAATGTTGAAGCCAAGTTGGACTGTATTTTGGCTATTATGGATGAGACTAGAACAGGGTTGGAAAACCTTGAACAAGAAGTAAGAAGAAAAGAAGGAGAGGAGCAGGAAGTTCCAATCAATGAGGAAGAGGAAGAAGTTCCCAACAATGAAGATGGAGGAGAGAATTCCCATGACCATACACAAAATCATGAACATGAAAGTGAGAATTCTCAATCTCAATCTGAGGGAACTAGTAGGAAGCATTTGGCAACATAACTATCTAAGGGCATGAGGAAAATTACCCCTCCTAAATTTGAAGGAAGCACCAACGAGGAAGAAGTTGAGGCTTGGTTGATCCAAATGGAAAAATATTCTGAGATTAGAAATTATTCAGAGGTCACAAAAGTTGTATGGGGAGCCTATCAGTTAGTAGGGGAAGCCTCTAACTGGTGAATGAATAAAAAATGGAACTTGACCTTAGTTCTTTGAAGTTGACTTGGAATGAGTTTGTGGATATATTCTAAAAAAGGTGGCCACCCCAACTCTTTTTTGATCAAAAGCTTACTAATTTTCAAAATCTGAAGCAGGGAGAGATGATAGTAAATGAATATTGGGAGAAGTTTACTCATCTCCTAAGGTACATACCAATGTACCAAAAGGATGAGCGCTTATGTATTAGGAAATTTATTATGGGATTGAATGGCCAAATTGGTGGCGAGGTAGATGTACATGGTCTAGCTACAATGGATCTTGTATATGAAAATGCAATCAAGTAGGAGCAGAAGCTCAAAGCCATCTCAAACTATCAATAAAATATTAATCAAAAAAAGTTTGGAGGTCCTCAATCCAATCAAGCTCCAAAGAAGATTAATGAGGGGTAGGAATTCCAAAAGAAAAAGGACAAGGGATTCTGTAACAATTGAAATGAGCCACAAAGGGATCATTAAGGTAATAATTTCAACAACAATGGAAACAATAGTAAAGTGAGAGAAAATGGTGGTAAATCTAAAAGGCCAATGAAGAGAAGAGGTCTAGTCAGAGGATGTTATGTGTGTGGTGGGGATCATTTTGCTAATCAATGCCCCCATAGGCCATCAGGATCTTAGTTACATGGTAACTCACTTCCACCACAGTAGACTGCATTTCAATAGAGGATCCATGTAGCAGTAGACAACTGACAAGCTAATTATCAAATCACTCAGGTAGACATTATAGGTATGTTGATCTGTAAACCTATAAGTATTCTTATTGATAGTGGAGCCACAAAAAACTTTGTTTCACCTAGAGTAGATAATCAAATATATAGAAAAGCTAGTTTTATGGAAAAATCATGGATTGTATAATATGCAAACCAGTTAAGGGCAACGGTGGAACAATGTTTATTTGAGGCAAAGGTCGAACTTACAAGTTTCTCAATAGAGGTAAACCTATACATAACACTCTTAGGATCTTATGACATCATACTAGGAATGAATTGGCTATGGAGGCATAAATACAAGGTAGATTGTCATGCCAAAACCATAGAGTGCTTAGACGATCTAGGTAATCTAGTGTCTTTTCAAGGAACTCCTAGAGAAGTAAAACTGTGACAAATTTCGGCTATGCAAATGGACAAAGTGAAAAAGAAAGGTTGCCAAATTTTCGTAGTCAAAATGGATAAATTAGAGGAATTCAAGGAAATCACTCCTCAAGATAAAGTCATGAATGGTGATATGTAAGAAGCTGAAGAAGGAGAAGTGGTGGAATCTGGAGAAATAGATATGGAAAATATCTTATCTTACAAAAAATTGTGGATGTATTTCTAGAACTACCCAAATTTCCTCCCAAGAGAGTTTAATTTCTCTATTGACATTGTACAAGGGTTAGAACTTGTATCCAAGATGCCTTACATAATGACTACAACAAAGTTAATGAAACTCAAGGCACAACTAGAAGAATTGTTGTCTAAAGGATTGATAAAACCCAATGTTTCACCCTAGGGAGCACCAGTGATCTTCATAAAGAAGAAGGATGGTACATTGTGCTTGTTTATAGACTATTAGATGCTTAATAAAGCTATGATAAAGAATAAGTACCCGCTACTATGTATTGATGATCTTTTTTATCAGATGATCCGGAGGATTTTTTGTCAAAATTTGAAATTCTCCATTTTCTCCAGTTTTGGTATCATTAGAAAGTGCTCAAGATCTTGACTCCAAAGCAACTCGAACAGAGTCAATCAGAGTCTCGGAGCTCAAGATATATATGGTCAAACCTCTGGTCAACTCTTAGGACCAAGCCAGAAAAAAGGGCAAAAAAATAAAGTCATCAAAACCAGTCAAAGTTAGCACCATTGTGAAGTGCTCATCATCACGATTCTAACAGAGTTCGTTTCACAGAAAACGAAGTCCATATGGCAAAGTTATTGAAGGTCAAAGATTGGGTCAACCCGATGATGTCAGCGCCTAGTCAGCTCAACGGCCAATCAACCCTTGGCACATAGCATCACCTCATCCCTCCATGTGGCGAAAATTATTTTGGCAAAAAATAATTAAAAAAATAAAATATTTTAAATAAAAAAATTAAGTATATAATTAAAGAAAAATTAAGATGGGCCCCACCCATCCATAAGGGGTGCCCCACATTAAGTGGGGCGCCACCCATGGTATGGGGAAGCCCACCTTTGAAGGGGAACACATCATAATTGATTATCCCAATTTAATAGGGAATAGACCCCTTAGAGCCATTCAATTGAAAAAAAATATATCTTGAGGAATATTATCCTTCCGAGAGTTGTGAAAAGGGGGATATTTTTGAAAATTTGCACTATGTAAGGGAGATTGGGTAGTTAATTGGTTTTAGACCAATTTTAGTAATTTTGGGCTATAAAAGGAGGTGAGAAAGGTGAGAGAAGTCAAGTGATTTTTGGAAGAATTTTGCAAGTGTGAGAGATTGTTTTCCTTGGAGGAATTTTTGTATTTCCATGCTTTTGGAGAAGCTTGTTTCCACACACTTTGGAAGTGCATTTGTAAATTTCTTTGTAAACCAAGGGGAGGTTCTGCCAACGAATGCAACCGAATTTCTGGAGGAATAATTGGATCGGTCCACTCAATTGGAGAGGGGCCCAGAGACGTAGTCGTTCTAAACGATGAACTCCGTTATCAATCTTTGTTTGCACTCTCTTTATTTCTCATTTTGTTCTTTCTTTAATTACTTTGTAATTTCGTTATTTAAATTTTGTTTGTGTGCTTAATTATAATTAAGCACTTTTGGTTTGTAATTGTTAATGTAAGCATTTGAAGCAAATGTCATAGATCCTTAGAACATATCAAATTGGTATCAGAGCTATGTTTTGACTAGTATTGCAGATTTGAATGCTTACACGCTTGAAGCTTCAACAAGGCAAAGGAAAACTTGAAGAATACAATCTTGAGATTGGAAAACAAAGGACTTTGCCAACAATGGACAAAACTGAAGCTGGGAAAAGCATCGAGCAAGAGCTTGATGATAAGTCTTTCCAACGAGTCTTCCTCAAAATGAAGGCTATGGTGGAAGAGTTGTATGTGGAAAAGAAGAAGCGCGAAAAGGGAGATTCGTCGAAGCAAGAAAAGAAGGAAGATCAAAAGGAAAAAGGAGGAAAAGATCCAGAAGCTCCATCTCCTCCATCTTCCCCATCTTCTCCATCTTCCCCTTCTTCCTCTTCTACTGTTGTTAATCCTTTCAAAAGCAAGTCTAAGCCTATTATTAAACTTGATGTAAAATTTGAGTTGCCTAAGTATTGTGGTGAGTTAAATGCTGAAAAGTTAGATGATTGGATCCAGCAGGTAGAAGTCTATTGTAGGATTCAAGGCCTAACAAAAGATGCTTCTATGATCCAGTTAGCCACTCTCCGGTTGGGAGGTACAACTCTCACCTCGTGGGAGAGTAGGACTCGGGAGGAAATTGCTTGCCATGGTAAGGTCAATATGACTTGGATGGAATTTATTGTTGTCCTTTAAAAACAGTTTTATCCTTTAGGTTATATGCAACAATTAACCATGAATTGGAAAACCTTTAGGCAAGGTTAGGGTTAGTCTATCCAAGATTACACTCATGAGTTTAGAAAACGGGCTATTGCTTTAAATGTTCCATTGTATACTCAGGATACATTACTCAAGTACATAGGTGGTTTGCATTCTTACCTAAGACATACTATTCTAATGTTGAGTCCTAATAATTTGGATGAAATGTCAATCCAAGCCACTCAATTAGAGTCAAGGGGTAAGAACACTTTCAGTGATAATTTCTCAAAGAAACCATCTAAGTCTGAGGGGAAACCTAAGGGTAAAGATAACGGAAAAAGAAAAAAGACAGCCACGGAAAAGAAAGAGGGTGAAAAACACAATTGTTCTCATTGTAAGAAAGAAGGACACGAAGATTCTAAGTGCTGGAAACTACATCTAGAACTTAGGACAAAGAGGTACGGTGGAAACAAAGGGAAGCAAAAGACAGCTGCTGTAACACAACAGGATCTTGGATTTGATTCCGGGGACGAGACGAAGATAACTGCCGCCGGGATTCAAGGTAAAAACAAAAGCATATCTCTTGCATTTGAATCAAGTATTTCTGCAAGTACAAGTAAGCAACCTAAAATAGATAAGCAGAGGAATGAAATTTTTCATATCCGTGTGATAACTAAACACCCTAAGGTTGATACTTTATTTGACATGGGTTCACAAGTTAATCTCATATCTGAAGAGGTTGTTAAAAAGCTAAATCTGACTACAACTCCTCATTCGAAGCCATACCCTTTGGGATGGGTTTGTAATGATGCACAGTTACAAGTCACTAAACAATGTAAGCTTAGTTTTGCAATCACTGCAAACTTTAAAGATGAGATTGTAGCGGATGTTGTACCTTTAGATATTTGTGGACTTGTGTTAGGAAGTCCATATTTGTACGACTGTAAGCTATCTTCTTTAGGGAGGAAAACAAGTATCATCTATTTAAGGATGGGATTGAATATATTGTACGTGCACACAAAGTCAAAACTAGTCTTGCATTAGTTAATGCTAATCAAATGAAAAGATTAGTGAACTCCAGTAAAAACTTTGTGTTAATGCTTGTTAAGGCCAAAGAAGATGAAACATCTGAGGTGTTTAAAGGAAGTGATCCTAAACATAAGGCTGAATTGGTCAAAGTTGTTTCCGCTTATGATGCCTTGTTTCAGGAACCAAAAGGATTGCCTCCTAAAAGAGATATTCAACATGAAATTCAATTGCAGCAGGATGCGCCACTACCTAATATTGGCATGTACCGTTTGTCTGTCATGCAAAATGAAGAAATCAAAAAGCAAGTTCAGGAGCTCGTCGACAAAGGAGTGATTCGTCCAAGCACATCACCTTGTGGTTCTCCAATCGTTTTGGTTCCAAAGAAAGATGGAACATGGAGGATGTGCATCAACTTCAGGGCACTGAACAAAATCACCATCAAAAATAGGTATCCGCTTCCTAGAATTGATGACTTGCTTGATCAGCTTAAGCATGCAATTTATTTCTCTAAATTAGATTTGCGAAGTGGTTATCATCAAATTAGAATTACAGAGGATGATATTTGGAAAACTGCTTTCAAGACAAAATAGGGACTTTATGAATGGATGGCTATGCCCTTCGGGATTACCAATGCACCTGCTACATTCATGCGAGTCATGAATGACATCTTCCATCCTTACATTGATGATTTTGTTATTGTATATCT
The DNA here is from genome assembly GCA_007258455.2 of Sequoia sempervirens. Taxonomy (NCBI): domain Eukaryota; kingdom Viridiplantae; phylum Streptophyta; class Pinopsida; order Cupressales; family Cupressaceae; genus Sequoia; species Sequoia sempervirens. The sequence goes on from VDFB02057399.1 coordinate 6,760, forward strand.
TGATGATATCCTAGTTTTAAGCAAGTCTTGGGAAGACCATGTAAGTCATGTTAAAAAAGTTTTTGATGTACTAAGAAAAGAAAAACTCTATGTAAAGATGTCTAAATGCGAGTTTGCAAAGACATCTCTTGTGTACTTATGTTATATCGTAGGGAATGGTCAATTGAAAGTCGACCCTGCGAAGGTCGAGACAATTGTAAACTGGCCTAAGCCAAGTACTGTAACTGAAGTCAGGAGTTTTTTGGGTGTTGTCCAGTACTGGAGGAAGTTTATTGCAAACTTCTCCTTCATCGCGTCACCATTGCATGCATTAACAAGTACAAAGATAAATTTTCAGTGGGGAGGACCACAACAGAAGGCCTTTGACACACTAAAGGAAAAGTTAAGTACCTCACCAGTCTTGGCTCTACCAGATTTGCACCAACCATTTGAGATTGAAACAGATGCAAGTGGATTCGCCATGGGAGCAATATTGACACAAGGAGGTAAGCTGATTTGTTATCACTTTGAAACTTTTTCTGGCGTAGTAAGTAATTATCCAACTTATGATAAAGAACTTTACGCTTTAGTAAAAAGTGTTAAGAAATGGAAACATTATATAATTGGCAAGGAAACAATAATCCATACTGATCATCAGCCATTGCAATATCTGCATTCACAAACTAAGTTGCAACAAAGTAGGCATTTCAGGTGGATGGGATTTTTACAGCAGTTTCACTTAGTCATTAAGTATAAGAAAGGAGCCCATAACAAAGTAGTAGATATGCTTTCTAGACCTCCAGTTTCTAATGCTTCAATAATCCTTAAAAATAGTTCTATGATGCATGCAAGTTTTGAAGAACAATATGCTACTGATGAAAATTTTAAGGATATCTATGCAGCTCTAATCCAAGGCAAACAAGTAGAAGAAAAGGATGATTATGTGCATGATAAACTCTTGTATCACTTAGGAAAATTATGCATTCCAAAGAATGAACAAGCACATGTAATCAGAGAGGCACACACATCGCTAATTGCAGGACATTTTGGGGTTAGTAAAACTTTGGCACAGCTACAAAAATATCGCTACTGGCCTCGAATGCAGGAAATTGTAACAAAATATATTAAGGGATGTGTGATGTGTGCAACTAGCAAACCAAGTAATAGGAAATTGGGGTTGTACACACCTTTACCTGTACCGTCCCGACCATGGGAAACTGTATCTATGGATTTTTTCAGGGGGTTACCTATGTCTAGGAAAGGGCATGACTATTTGTATGTAGTAGTTGATTGGTTCAACCAGATGTGTATTCTTATGCCATGTAAAAAGCAAGTCACTACTGAACTGACATCTCATATGTATTTTTAGTTTGTATGGGTTCACTTTGGGTTACCCACTTCCATTATATCAGATCAAGATTCTTGATTCCTTGGGTAGTTTTGGTTAGTCTTATGGGGACTTATGGATACTAAACTAAAAAAGAGTACAACCTTCCATCCATAGACCGATGGACAGACAAAGGTAGTCAACAAGACAATCGTGCATCTGCTCAGAGGATATTGCAACAAGCATCCTAAGTTGTGGGATGAAAGTCTTCATTATGTGTAGCATGCCTACAACCATGTGGCCCATTCTTCTACAAAGAGGTCTCCTTTTGAGACTTGCTTCGGTTATTTTCCAAAGACACCAATGGACTTCACTTTTGGAACAAATGATGCTGAAGATGGAAACCCTAATGCAGAAAGGGCTTTAATGTTCATCCAAAAGGTCCAAGTAGTTCATTAGGTCGTAGAAGCACAATTGGAAAAGAGTCAAGCAAAGTGCAAGGCTCGTCATGACAAGCATCGCAGCGATCATCATTTCCAAGTTGGAGACAGAGTTTGGTTACACATAAGCAAGGAAAGAATGCAAGGTGAAGGAAGGAAGCTCAAGCCGATCAGATATGGTCCATTCAAAATTCTGGAAAAGATTGGCACAAATGCCTTCCGCCTTAATCTTCCTCCATACATGCAGATTTACTCGGTAGTCAATGTTGAGAACTTGAAGTTGTATGAACCTCCGATGATACTAGATGAGGAGGCTGAAGTGCAAGTTCCATCAGTTGATGACCTTTCACTAGAGTACATGTCAGAGTTGCCAAAAGACGTCATCCTCGATAGGAACACCAGGACTTCACGAAGAGGAGCAGTTGAATACCTCTGAGTGGGGCTAAAAGGGATGCATCCAAGCAAGGAAAAGTGGATGGAGATTGGTAAAGTGAGGGAAATTTACCCTCACTTACTTTCTAAGTAACTAGCTTTCAGAGGTCCAAAAGCTCTCCAGTGGGGAGGACTGATCTAGAGGATTTTCGTCAAATTTTGAAATTCTCCATTTTCTCCAGTTTTGGTATCATTAGAAAGTGCTCGGGATCTTGACTCCAACACAACTCGAATGGAGTCAATTCGAGTCCCGAAGCTCAAGATATATACAATCAAACCTCTAGTCAACTCTCAGTACCAGGCCAAAAAAAAAGGGGCAAAAAATCAAAGTCATCAAAACTGGTCAAAGTTAGCACCATTGTGAAGTGCTCATCATCACAATTCCGGCAAAGTTCGTTTCACGGAAAACGGAATCCGTATGGCGAAGTTATGGAAGGTCAAAGATTGGGTCAACTCGATGATGTCAGCACCCAGTCAACACAATGGCCAATCAGCCCTTGACACATGGCATCACCTCCTCCCTCCAAGTGGCAAAAATGATTTTGGCCAAAAAAAAATATATATATATATATATATAAAAATAAAGTATATAATTAAAGAAAAATTAAGATGGGCCCCACCCATCCATAAGGGGCAGCCCACATTAAGTGGGGCGCCACCCATGGTATGGGGGGCAACCCACCTTTGAAGGGGAACGCATCCCCCTCTTTTAGGAGGAGATAAAGAGGAGGGGAATGTGGTGGGACCACCACCCCCATTCTCTCTAAACTTAATAAATTTTTGCCCACAAAATGCCTCAAAATAAGGTTATGATTTATTCATGGAAAATCTTATATCCCTTTTCAAAAATATTAGGAATATTATTCCTAATCTAAAGGGGAAAATTTTATCCGTAAAACTTTATATAATTGATTATCCCAATTTAATAGGGAATAGACCCCTTAGAGCCATTCAATTGAAAAAAAATATATCTTGAGGAATATTATCCTTGTGGGAGTTGTGAAAAGGGGGATATTTTTGAAAATTTGCACTATGTAAGGGAGATTGGGTAGTTAATTGGTTTTACACCAATTTTGGTAATTTTGGGCTATAAAAGGAGGTGAGAAAGGTGAGAGAAGTCAAGTGATTTTGGAAGAATTTTGCAAGTGTGAGAGATTGTTTTCCTTGGAGGAATTTTTGTATTTCTGTGCTTTTGGAGAAGCTTGTTTCCACGCACTTTGGAAGTGCATTTGTAAATTTATTTGTAAACTAAGGGGAGGTTCTATCAATGGATGTAACCAAATTTATGGAGGAATAATTGGATCGGTCCACTCAATTGGAGAGGGGCCCAAAGACGTAGTCATTCTAAACGACGAACTATGTTATCAATCTTCGTTTGCACTCTCTTTATCTCTCATTTTGTTCTTTCTTTAATTACTTTGTAATTTCATTATTTAAATTTTGTTTGTGTGTTTAATTACAATTAAGCACTTTTGGTTTGTAATTGTTAATGTAAGCATTCGAAGCAATTGTCATAGATCCTTAAAAACAAAATCATCAAATGCGAGGAGCAACGATGTTTTCAAAGATTGATCTATGATTAGGTTACGACCAACTAAGGATCAAAGATGAAGACATTTTCAAGACTGCCTTTAGAACCAGATACAGGCATTATGCGTTCATCGTCCTACCATTCAGACTTATGAATGCACCCGCGAGATTCATGAACCTAATGAACAACGTATTTAGGGACTACCTAGATAGGTTTGTTTTGGTTTTCTTGGATGACATTCTAATTTATTCCAAGAATGAAGAAAATCATTGCAAGCATTTATAGATAGTTCTCCAATGATTAAGAGAGCATAAGTTATATGGATAACTCTCTAAGTATACCTTTTTCCAAAATAAAGTACAATATCTTGGTCATGTGATTTCAACAGATGGAATTTCAGTTGATCCAACTAAAATCAAGGCAGTATTAGAATGGCCAGTACCTAAGAGTGTACCTAAGGTCAAAAGTTTTATGGGATTGGCAGGATACTATCGAAAGTTTGTTGTAAACTTTTATAGGATAGCCTTCCCTATTACTTCGTTGCAGAGGAAAGGGAAGAAATTTGAGTGGTCAAAAAAATGCCAAGAAACATTTGATCTACTCAAGGAGAAGTTGACTACTGATCCAATTTTGAAGGTACCCGATCCATAGGGTGACTTCACTGTCATCATGAATGCATGGAGAAAAGGTTTAGGTAGAGTCTTGATGTAATATGGGCAAGTCATAGCTTATGAATCAAGAAAGCTAAAGCCCTATGAGAAAAATTATGCATCACATGATTTAGAGTTGGCAGAAGTTGTGCATGCATTGCAGATGTGGTGACACTATCTGTTGGGAAAACCTTTTGAGCTAAAGATAGATCACCATGGTTTGAAATATTTGTTTACCCAACCCAACTGAATGCATGAAAAGAAGATATCGGAGTCGATATCACTATGACTTCAATATCAACTACATCAAGGAAAATGTACCAAGTTGTTGATGCTCTAAGTCTAAGAAGGCATATCGCCTAATAGTATCAATTCAAACCGACTTCAAGAGCTAATTGTTGTTGAAATTTATGGGTGACAAATATTACAAACAAGTTAAGAAAGCCACTTTCTGCTTAATCCACAAGATGCAAGGTATGAGGGTTTTCACTTTGAACCTAATGGGTTGCTAAGGTTTAAAGGAAAATTATATGTGCTTAATTTTGAGGACTTAAGAAATCTTGTGTGGAAAGAAGTTCACAATGCACCATATTCTGGAAATCCTAGTGTGACCAAAATGTTGGTGGATGTGAAACCCTTGTAGTTTTGGAAGGGAATGAAGGGGGATGTTGCAAGATGCTTGGAATGCCAAAGGGTGAAGGTTGAAAATCATCACCTTGCAAGACTATTGTATCCACACAATGTTCTCGAGAGCAAGTGACAAGTCATTAGTTTGGAATTTGTGCAAGGATTACCCATGTCAAGGAATAAGCACAATGCCATACTAGTGGTAGTGGATAAGTTACCAAGGTAGCACATTTTATTCCAGGGAATTTAACTGATGGAGCTCTTGTCGTAGCTCAAAAATTTATTCAAGAGGTGTTTAGGTTACATGGGATTCTTGAGAAGATTATCTTAGATAGGGATGCTCGTGTGACATCTAGATTTTGGAAAATCTTGTTCACACTTTGAACTCCTACCTAACATAACTTCACAACATATCATTCAAACATATGGAAAAATGGAAAGAGTAAACTTCAAGTACTAGAAGATCTACTAAGGATGTATTGTGTGTAACGCCTCGCCACGAACCTGTATAAAGTTTAATTTACTACTCAAATGAACTAATTTTTTTTGTTTAATCCACTAACATGCAAGTTCAATACCCATTGCCAAAACTTAAGGTTGTGGGAGACTGAAGTTAACTTAAAACTCAAAACAAGAAACATGAATTGAAGCCTTAACATGTAATTACTTAATAAATTAAATACACATACATTCCATACATGATAAAATTACATCAAAAGCATAAGAGATACCACATGTTTCCAAATAATGATAATTTACAATACCATTACAACTCTCATTCCCCAAATGAGGTAACCAATAAACATGGTTACAAATTACAACATCCACCGGGATAACAAATGAGGGGTAATAAATTACATGAATCAACCGAAAAGAATAAAGCATGAAATGTATTGGTCCCACGAAGCCTAACTCGAAATCTCGTCCACATGAACAAGAAGAAGACCCAACGGATTAAGGTGCACGTTTCACCCAACCATGCGATACCCGAAGGCTCACCCCCCGTGCTAGGAGATAGTAACAAGGCTTCCTAGACAAGACCATCAACCACTAGGCATAGGCTACACATAACTGAACTGAATTAAATACAATTACAACATCACTTAACACAATGGTTACAATGCTTTCAGAGTTAAACAATTAATTGCATCATTGATACAAACATACTACTAACTTAGGAGAAGTGTCATCACAAAGTTACATGGGATATCCTAGTAAATCTTCCTAGGTCTCGGCCCCCATCTCGGGATATCCTGGAAACCTTTAACGACTTTCGGCCCCTCATGCAAACTAATACGGAATCAGTTATCTCTCGTAAAGACGAGATAACGATCTTGCCATTCTAGGCCTTCTCGTCCCATCCCAATTCTATACAAGCCCTTGCGTCCATGAGTGAGGAAAAATTAATCTTGTTAAGTGTTTGATACAACCTAAACCTCTAATAAGTTTATTTTAGTTATCACTAAATTAACTAACTTACAAAGAGTTACCCTGACACCACTTTCTGTGTCGGCCCTCATTGCAAGCCACTCCTCTAAGACAACACATGGAATAGCTCCACACCCAAGGGTACACAAGTGCGACCTAAGGATATTAAATCCCTATACATGACATAAAGCCAACACATCCTGTTCATGATAACCGGGTAAATAACTGGATCCAATAAGATGCACTACCCAAGGCAATTCACAGGTTGACTAACAAATTATGACAACCCACACAATCACATGAAAACCCCATATGGAAGATTTACATAACAAATAACTTCATTTTCCCAACATCACGAAAGAGGGAGATTTCATAACGAAAAGACAAATTAGGAAAATTACTATCCTACTTTAGGATTTCCTAAATCCAAGCAAGGCGATAACATATTGCATGTAATCAAATAAAAATAATTAACATTATTTGCAACTACTCAAAAGTAATTAAAATTACATTGGCAATGTTAAGGAACTTAAACTAATAATTTAATTCTATTTTCTCCAATTACACATAATAATAAAAATCAACTTTTTAAATAAAATCATTTATTATAAAGTCAATTTTATTTCAATCTATGATAATAGAATAATCATCTTAAAATCCATATATTTAAATATTTAAATATATATTTTGAAAAAAGATCATTTTTTTATTCCAACTATTTAAAATAAATCCCAATTATTTAAAATATATAATATATATACTATATATTATATGTTTTAAATAATAAAAAAAAAAATTATTTAAATTATAATATAATATATATATATTATAATATATATATACATATATTATAAAATAAAAATAAATATAAATTTAACTTAAAAAAAACGACCGCATTGATTGTTGCTACTCAAAAGACAAATGTGGTTGCAAACCCCCGCTAGGGTGGCTGGCTCACGCAGCCTCCCCCTTTGGGGCACAGGCAGGTAGAGCAGCTTCCCTCAGGAAGGCAAGTGATGCCGGGTGGTCTGCCAACGCCTCCATGGAGTCAGGCAACCCCCATCTTCCCATTGATTTATATATATATATATTTTTATTTTAAACAAAACACAAAAAATAGAGATCCTTTGTTTTCATTGTGGTTTTTTTCCATAAAATAAATTTTGGGAAACTTAATCTTTAGTTTCTTTTTGAAAGAGAAAATTCCCACATACCTCTTACATTCCAATATATATATATATATAAATTTTCATTGTTTTACAAATTGTGTAATTTTCTATAGAAATTTTCAATAAAACTACTTCTTTTATTCCAAATTTCTAAATATTTTCTAAACTAAATAGAAATTTTCTAATTTCTTTTTTTTTTTCTTCATTTTTCTATTGTTAAAATTAAAGATTTATAAGGTGTTTTTTTTTTCTATTAACAACGAATTTCTTTGAAGATTTCACACAGGGTTTTCAACAGGGTTTTCAAGAATGTTTGCAACAAGTTTTCAAAACTAAAAACTAGATTTTCAAAACAATAAAAGAAACAAGAAAAAAACCTGTTTGAAGCTTGAAGGAGAATCTGGTGTTGAGTTGCAATTCCAATTCTTTCAAAAACCTTTTCAAATCTTCACTCCAATCCCAAGTGCATCCACAACAAGAGAGAATCATTTCTTTCTTCTCACAACCCCAATTTTCAAGAATGAAATCCCCTTCTATTTTTCCCCAAATTTGGTCAATATACCCTAAAATATCCCATCCACCATAGTTATTGCTCCTCTATCTATTTTGGAGATATTTTATTTTTTAAAAATTTCAAAACAAACAAATTTCTTTCAACATGACTTTATTTTTTTATTTTATTTTTAAATTTCTATTTCAAAAGGAATTTGGATGCTTTTAACAATTTTCATTTCCAAAAGAATTTAACTTTAAATTTTTTCTTTTCAAACACTGTAACACTTTTTTTTTAATTTTCAATTCAAAAGGAATTTAACACTTATAATTTCCAAAATGAATAACTTGATTTAATTCCACACAATTAATTTAAATAATCCATAAAATAAATCTAATCCAAGATTAGATCATTTTATTAATTAAATTAAATTAATTAATAAATTAAGTAACATTTCTAACACTACAACTAGATTTACTTAATAAACAACCTAAATACAAAAAGCCATTTATTTACCTTTTTCAACTTGAAATTAAATCAATCAAGGAGAGATGAACAAAAAGAAGCAACTTAACCCGACGACACACTATGACTAGGGTGATGACTTGGCACGGAAAATCTAGCTACTATCTCAATATCAAGCAATAATGGACATGCTCAAACTTGGGAAATCAAGTGGAGCCAATGTCCTGTACCTATCAACCTGTGAGCAAAGAGTATATCAAACATGCATATATATATGATATAATAAAACACACCATGAAGAGGAAATCTCATAGTCGTAGGGCGCTCACAAGCAAGTGGTACAATCCCATCCCCTTCACCAATACATAATTACTAACTGGTGAATCTAACATCAATAATATAATCATTAATTAAATATCTGCTAAGCTAATCCCAAGCATGCCATAATGATAACATCAGAGTAAAATACCATCACATCAAGATATAACATTTGCATTTTCTTATAGTTAGTGATCAAATAGTAACCAAGTACCATGTATTTTAACAGAACAAAGCATAACAAAGAAAAACACTAGCCAATCAAAAGAGCCAAAATGGAGGGGTTCTACACTCACCAATAGACACAATACACAAGACATAAGTATTGTAACTTCTTTACCTTGGACAAAATTCCCAAGAAAACGATCCCTTCATAGAGCTTCTTCCATTTTGAATCATGCATAGACACATTTGATTCAATAGTTATGTTGGCATTGCCAAATGTAGATGTTTTATGCTAGATTTCTGCAAGTAATATCATAGTATTGTTCAAACTACAAATTTCCATGTGATAAGTGAAAGAATAGCATGATTGACATTCACATTGTCATAAAAAATAAAAATTAGATAGATCTTTGGAAAAAAAGTGGTGTAACAAGAAAGTTAGATGTTGCTTTTGAGAAATACACTTAACACCTATTCTATTTATCAAAAAATTTAATTGATGGTATGGAATAATTATATTTTCATTTTTAAAATACAAGATGACCAATGACTTTTTTAACATGTAAAGAAATGAAAAATTGAAGATGGAACTCACAAGGAAGTTAAAATATTAATTCTACATTAAAACTTATGATTAGTAATAAATATATGTTTCTTGCACTTTCTAGTAAGGGCAAATGAAAACACCACAACCTCCATAGTGTATTCTACAAGTGTATACAACAATTTTGATAGCTAGAAAAGACTTCCAATAGCTAAATAGAGGACTTGTTAATGAATCTAGGTCCTCAATGGATCTTGTTGAGAGCTTAATATCTAAGGAGTGGGTGTCCTGGTGAACTTATTTGGGAAAGAGTTATTATTGAAGTTCATAGGGCAATGAGATTTCAACTAAATATGCTTGAGAGTAGATCTTGTAGTTATAGAGAAAAGCAATTATATTTGAATCTTTTTGACTAATTACGGGTTATGTCACAATGTTCTTTCTTGAAAGTAAATAACATGGTACATGGGGATATAAATTCATTATAAAGGTTAGTGAAACAATTGATGGTTTAGAAAATATATAAATTCTCAAAAATGATTATTCAACTTATTAAAACAAATAAAGGTAAAAAAATATTAAATCATATATTATAAATATTTGGTTTCTTTTTACTGATACATTGATAAAAATAAAATTAAAAAAATCAAACATTTATTTGTATATAAGAATATTTAATACACTTTTCTCTATTTATAATATGAAGAAAATAATTAAACAAACAAAAATTATCCATTTTATATATTAATAAATTATTATAATAAATTAAATATAGCCTTATAAAATAAAATATATTATATAGTATCTAACAATTCTATTTCTTAAATTACATTTTTAATCTCTATAAATTTTTTGAAATGTAATAAATAATTACATAAGAATATAAGAAAATTGAATACACCTTAATAAATTTTAATTTTGTAAAATACAACTTTAAATTCAAAACAATTGATACAGACTGTTTTAAGACTTACATATAACCATTACTATTAATTTATTTTATATATATATAGAACAACTAATATTAATTTTAGTATATAACTCTTACCAACATTAAGTCTCCACTCTACTAACAAGCTCTACTGTCGACCATTATTTTCACATTTCATGAAAAGGATGTCAAATTATGCCATATTTTCAATTCTTTTTTATTATGCTAATGATGAAGATAATAATGCTAATATATTGTTGAACAGTACTCACAATTGTACCCACCTACATAGTTGCACTCATCCTCCCCTTAGACACTGTGAAGAGTTCACATGGTGTCCATACCGAGTTAATAAACTCAAAAGAATATCTATAGATTATCAATTTCAAAAACTAATACCCTCCCAAATACATAAGTTTCAATATTGAATTCTCTTCACAAGCTAAAGCAAGTTTAACATTGGGATCAATTTGTCTTTGGTTTTTTTAATTGGATTAAAGCTAAAAAATGACTACACATTACAAAGATCAAAAGCACAAATGTGCCTATAGAGGCAACAATATTTCAATTTTATTTATATACCTAAAATATATGAAATTTGAAAGGCAATGATGAATGGATAACACTTTGTTAGAGAAGCATGAAGCACAGTCAAATTTAAGTTATGATGTAATGGGAACACTGGATTTGGCATGCATGGTGTAGTGGAGATGGTCTCTGGGACTGCACTGGTGGTTTTTGTTCAAGAAAGGTTGTAGGGGCATGTTTAGGGTACAAGGGATTGATGAGGAAGAGATTGGAAAGAATTAAATTAATGGAACTGGACATAGAAGGGTGAAATCATTAAAATTTATTAGATACTTAGATGCAGGTATGTTTTGATTTATTGGTCCAAATTTGTCCCAAAGGCTAGAAAGCTTTCTTGAAGAACCTCCAAAAATTCGATGGTCCTACTTTGACTAGGTTTGTGGAATAAAGAATTAGACAATGGGAAATCAAGATTTGAAGGCTTTGATAAAAATGGGTGATTGAAATTGCTTCTCAATGTTGGTGCACTAGATGGTGTGAACTTGTATGGATCGAAAATGATGTTAAGGAAATTGGTTTTAGCTCCGGTTCCTCTAATCACTTTTGTAGTGAAATCATTGGTAGAAGCAGCTAGTTTAGCAGTGTCACATGTTCCCAACCAACGTGTCTATTTGGTTATAGGATCTCCGATCTGTGCAATAAAATAGTTGGATGCACATCTGCAAACTCCTCTGTACTTTATATGCTTCTTGTAGGACTTCAAATTTCTAGAACTTGGCACATCAAGGACTTATCTTTAACTCCATTACTGGCACATTTAGTGAACCCTTTAGATGATTCCATGGTAGCAAAAGTGGACATTTTCCAAATTCTGCAATTATCTCAATGCAAATGTAGATCAGGCCCTTTGTTGAAACTTTCACAAAAGGAGTGGTGCAAATTAGTACAAATAAATTCAAATCAAAATTTGTAAAAATGAAATATGTCATTGGTTCCTTTCATAAAGTGAGAAATCAATGAATTGGATCTTTGGCTATTGTCCATATCAAGATGATTTCTCCTACAATGTTGTACTAGAGGAAACCCAACCTCAACACTATGGTCTCTCCTATTCATGAAAGGCAAATTTGTTGTGATATGAGAAAGCACATAATTGTTTCAAATAAGGATATGGCATTTGAGGATGACAATATTATAAGCCCAAATATAATGCAAAACCAAATGTAGACACAAAACTTCATAGGCAAACAAGAAAATAATAACTTTGATTTAAATTTTAATGAATATATTTAATTCAACAAATAACTTTATTGACCTCTGTAATTTTCAGAAATCAAAGTGGTTGGAAGAATCTAACTTCATTTCCTTCAATTGTTTTAAACAGAGTAAATCTCATATTATAAAACACAACTTAAAATTCAAAACAATTGATACAGACTGTTTTCAGATTTACATATAACCCTTACTATTAATTGATTTTCTTTATATATACAACAACTAATATTGTGGGCTAGCTCAAGTGGTTATTGTTGTTATGCTTCATGTGGGAGGTCTCGAGGTCCATTCCCTCGACTGACCACCTCTGTCATGTTGGGCCCCACTTGTTGTATCCATCGGTTAGGCACTGTGAGTGCTTGGACAATTGACTCGCACCCATTCCTCAACTTACCGAGGGTGTATAACAACAAGCTATGTTTTTGACAGTTTACTCTGCCCATTCCTCAACTTACTTGGGGTTTATATAACAGAGACTATGTTTGCTGACAATTTAGTCGCACCCATTCCTCATTCCTCAACTTACCGGTGTATATATAACAACAGCTAACAACACTAGCTTGCACCTCAGCAAGGTGCAATGTTTACGCCGATAGTTGGATATACTTTGGCAGTATATTGAAAGGGATGGGAAAAAAATGCAAGAAAAATGTAAATTGCTTTTCTTAGGACTAACTATTTATAGCAAAAGCCAGTTGATGATAGGATGCAAGAAGATTTGAATATGAACAAATGGAACTTTATTTAAATCGGTATGCTATGCTAAATGGTGTCACAACAAATCCTTTGAGAATGATCTTAAGAGCTTTGAACCTAGTTAATAGTTGGACAAAATTTTGTTGGCTCTTTCATTTTAAAGCTTCATTTCCTCTACATTTCCATATGGGAGGCTTGGCAACATGTTTGGAAATGCTTAAACTAAAAAAACTCTTCCTTGCAACACAATTTCAATTTTAGGTCTTCATCTATTTTGTGGAATAGAATGGTACAATATCAAGGTCAATCCATTGGTGTCTCCTGTCCAAGGTATGCTTATTATTTATTCAATTAAGGGATTCAACAATTTTGGGACTTTTGGGATTTTAATCCATTAGATTGGACTACTTGACAAAACATTGACAATAATTTTTGTTTAAGCAACAAACAAAGGGGTTATCTTTTTTATAAATCATTGGTTCTTATGGACTTCGTTATGAAATTTGACACTCGTCTCCACTGAAATTTATCAAAGATTAGAGGTACTATCTAAGTATCAATTTGTTTGCTTTCCCTTACAAAAAGATATATTTGAATCCCCTATCAACTTTGTCCTTAAATCCAAGATTGAATGAAAGATGCAAATGCAAGTTCCAAGAAAAGACATGGAGAAAATTGAGTGCTCAAATTTGAAAGTTTATAACTGAAACTAATGCTCAAATTTTGACTTGAAAAGTCTTATGCTTCAAATTGTTTGTGGGTAATGAGATATATGGTGTTTCAACCTATTAAATGAGCATTTTGTCAATACAATGAACATTTGAAACATACTTTTAAAACTATTTGTGGGCCAAAACTAAGTAAAATATTATTTTTTAATCATCTCTATGAGACATATTATTATGCTTAATATATGGAAAATTAGATTCTTGTCAATGATTTCAAATTGTAATGTTCACCAAGAAACAAAAAAAATATTAGAAGTTTTACTTATATATCATTTTTTAAATTGTTTTCTATACTCTCCTACTATAGATATTGGACGTGTAAGGCTCCAAGAATTCATTATTCCCAAGAATTTGACTGGTTGAAGCTATTGGTAGAGGAGCAAGTAGAAGAGAATTTCTCACTCTATTCCTTGCAATCATTTCCCCTAAGGCAGCCCAATCCCATCTATCTGAAGGTTTAACTCCCCACATATCTAGTTGAAGTATTAACCCTGTAGCATTGCATTGCACAGATACAATGAAATTCATCTCATTGAAAAACCTTGTATACATTTCATAAGATTATTATAAAACAATACCTCTCATTGAAGTATACCCTATAACACCCCATACAATAATGACCACGGTCTTAACTAAGACAATAGATAACCAAGATTAAACAGCCTTTCCAAAGCTAACATAGGACAAAAAATTAAAATTGGTTTTATTCCAGCATACCTTGCTCACATGACTTCCTGCATAAGTTGCATATGGACCCTCCTTAGCAGCAAGCTCAGTAGATGCCTTGAGTGCATGATAATAGAGTGTCTCAAAGATCTTAGAGTTCAACTTTTGAGCCTACAACATCCAAATTGAGTTTGAATTAGCATATCAATGAAGTGAAACCAAAATCGTGAAATAACCAATTCATTGTTGTTTGACCACCCACTTCTTGAGAATCAATTAGCATGTCAAGCAAGATAATGTATCAACAAGACCCTGAACTCCAATGCCTATTGGCCTGTGGCGCATGTTAGATCGTTTGGTAGTTTCCACAGGATAGTAATTCACATCAATGATTTTGTTTAGGTTTGCAGTAACTATGGCTGTGACTTGTTACATTGTTGCAAAGATTAAAAATACATTAACCAAAACCACAGAGACAAGTTCAACACAACCATACAGCAAAGAAAAACTAATACATTACAAAATGGAAATCAGAAATTGACCTCTCCTAGCTTATCAAAATCAAAGTAAAGGTTATAAGAACCCCCGCTGCCAACAAGCTTAGATGGATGAGATTCAGCTGGAACCCCCTGCAAGAAATGGCTCCCAAATTAGTTAGAAGTCCCATTGTGAAATATTCAATGCAGTGAGAAGAAGCTATTATCATTCAACTCACCTTTTCTCTTACAAAACTTGGTAGAGCAAGCAATGCCAAATTACAGACTGTAGTTTCTGTTGGGCTAGTGTACTTGATAATATCAGTGCAAAGGTTTGAGGACTTTTTTGCTCCAAGATTCTGTTGATTTCTCTTTCTATTGCAGTGATCCTGAAGCCCAAAATAGGATTAGTTCTTCAAACAAACAATGAAAATGCAATTTAAAAATTAGCTAAATTCCTCAAGAAAATATTAACTTACCTTGAATAGAAGGTAAGTGTTTTCTATTTCTATCTGAGCTTCCAGAATTGCAAACCACAGCTTGTGGGCTTGCACGACTTTCTTTGCCTTTCCCTGATCCAATTATCCAATCTTTGAGCCACAATGCATTCCAAGAACAGATTCACTGAAACAAATAAATTAAGTAGAGGGAAACAAAGGCTTTACTTGCTACTCATATGTCAGGTACAGTTTTCAAACTCTTCACCCCAGCAATTTGCTAGTCCAGGAGATTCATTTGGAAAAAACAATGACTAGGTAGCATTGTCCTGGACCCTCTTCATAAAGAGATCTGCAACCCAGAGCGCATAGATCAAAACAATAGCTCTGCTCTCTTCCTGTAAGAAGACCCAAATTGATTTCATGAGACCCTAAAATGTCAAACAACCCTGTTGTCATGTGCTATTCTAATTTCCAGAATATATCTTGCTATCGGCGTAACCATTGCACCTCGTTGAGGTGCAAGCGCTAGTTACTTTTTTTTGGAGTAATTTAAACTTTTAAATAAGAGATCTTTTAATTTAAAATATGTTTTATCATTAAACACGTTACATTAAACAAAAATTAAAAACAATGTGAGCTTCACGTTCACAAAATCTTCAGTTGCGTAGAGAATCCAAATCTGATCATATCGACTCGATGAAGAGTTTCATTTATTTAGATTGAAATAATTTAACTGCTAAATATAAGGAAAAATAAAACACATGAAGGAGCTGAACATGTTTTTATGTAGGAAGATGAAGGCTCCCCATAAACAAACAACAGATAGATTGCGACATATTACAACACACCCGCAGGCAATCTGAGTTCAGGTAAACATGTTCCGAGGAAAGCAGGCTAAGGGACATAACAACCTTCCCTGGCCGGTCTTGCCTACTCACCCGCCTATTGCATTTCCCACCTCCGTGATTCTATATCCATTCGGATATATAGACGGTTTGTAGTCAGCGTATCTCAGCTTATATAACTCCTGCTCTTCCTCTGTTTCTTGCAATGGAATCCTCTGCGTTGACCAATGCACTGGCCTCGGGGGAAAACACCACCGCACAAGTGTGCCCCCGCACAGCCTTATCATGCCTTCCACGCTCCAGACCAGCCAGTAGGGCTGACAAGGATAACCCATTGCCTTCAAAATCCTCTCATCGAACAGAGCATAGACCAACTGTCTGGCAAAGGGGCAAAACGGCGCCGGCGCCTTTGATAATAGCAGATCCAGCGTGGCATCCCCAATCACCCTGTTCGATTTTGAATACGCCATGTGTTGGGTTTCGTGTCCCCTGGTAAACACATCCATTTCCTCCAAACTGTGCGGGATGTCCTTGATGCCCATGCGCATTCCAACGTCATGCCACACTACAAATTGTGCTTGCTTCTCCCCTTCCGTCCAATTTCTGTAATTGAACCAGAAAATAAACACAAATAAGTCCTCTACAGCTGAAAACCTCCAATCCCCTTACCCCCCACCTAAAAGGTAAGAAAAAAGGAATGTAGAAGGCTTACTTGGCTGTAAATCTGATAGGCTCCAGCACGAGCAAACAGAGATTATAGAGCAAGTCGGCATTAGGGATTTTTTAGTGAGCGTGAATGAAATTGAGGCGTCGAATGGCAGGGGAGCCCTTGTGGCTGTTGGCGTGATTCAGTAAAAATTCCTGAGACAGAATGTTCGTGTCATCGTAGCGTTTTAGGAGACTGCTCGGGCAGAACTGCTGAGTAGACTGTAATAATTTGGAAATGGAGGGAATGGCAAAGCCTCTGAACAGTGCAAATTCAAGAGCTTTGTGGCAGAGGAACCTGAATTATGCATACAACATTTAGGTAAACCCTATTTCATAACAACTAATTCAAAAGATGTTACAATGTGCTACTGCTAGAAGCATTTCAAAATACCAATTCAAAATAGAAAATGTACAAAAATCCTAGGCACAGGAGGCACATACCTGGGGCCTTGGGGATCCAACATTAAGGAGAGTTGGAGAAGCATGTGTAAACCACCTCTGTGTCATCAAATAGTATGTAGAGCAAAAATTGTGTGAACAAAGAGTATAAATTCTAAACACGATGTGAGAGATAACAGTGGATGAGCATAAGGAGGATGAAGGCGTCTCTACCTTACCCCTCAGGTTTTCTTTCTCACTCAAAAAAAATACCATATGAGAAACTCTACATTTCATTTTGCAGGACAATAGAACAGACCTCCTTGACGATTTGATGGATGCCAATACCCTGTTCCAGAGCTTCTTTCCTAGGTAGGTGTCTAAGAAAGTTCTTTTCTTGCCGTGTAAGCCACCCTGCTTAAAGAGCGAATAATCAATGTTAGGCCGATCCTCACCAACTTCACATAATGGGGATGGTGACCATCCTTTTTTTAATGCTTTCTCGAGAAGATGCAGCTAGCATGGAGGTCTTCCCTCTGCATCCCGAGGAAGAGGGGTTGATAGTGTTTGATACGCGGCCTTAATGACATCAGTGAAAACTATGCTTTAGATGTGATCTTCGTTGTCGACTGAATCATTTAAGATCTAATTGCCTCGAGAACCACTTAAAACCATTTCGATGGGATTTCCCTACCCTATCGGCTAATAAATTCTGCTGTCAGATCTCCCCTATAATAGCCTCAGCTGGAAAAATGCGGATGGGTGAGAATCCAACCGGAATAGTCTCAGCTGGCATCAGACAGTGAGACTT